>JAVQIZ010047362.1:0-23071 GCA_036023535.2 Galaxias brevipinnis
TGTTGGAGTACCGACGTCGACAAAGCTATGCCAACTTTACCTATATAGTTCCACTCTTACTTTCCCGATAAATGACTGACCAGTTGGAGACTCCATATCTAAATGAATAAATAATATGATTGTATGATCTATCTGTTTTTAGTTCGCCTGTTACATTTGATCTCGATTAATCAAAAATATTAAACAATATTGTGTTATATTTTCCTCTAAACTGAACAGGAGTCCCGGCCTTCACCATCAATCATCACGAGTCACAAACCTTGGGCCTATTTCCTGATTCCTTTTATTTCCTACTTTATATCCACAGGAGGTCGGCGGATTGGTATTTCACAAAAAGAGGATAGGTGTAGGAAGGATTTATATAGCCTAGGGTTGGCTGACTTGTAGGGCAGTGCCCTGTTTAGTCAATTAATGAACAATTCAAAATAAATTAATAATATTAAAAAACGTACAATTATCAATACCTGAACAGTTTAGTCCGTCCCAATAACCCCACAGTAGTCAGTTCTCCACATGGGGTTCAGCGCACGATGCATATTGTCTGTCAAATGCAGTTTTGCGGGATTTCGATGGATGTACAAGTGGGATGGATACATGGATTAGATTTAGTTGTTGGAAGAGTCCCCTTTTGGTAGTACTTCCCACCCTGGCGAGTGAGTGCCCCTTAAAAGCAGCACACTCCAACCAATATAGATGAAGAATGGGATTAAGGAAAAAGATGGGTTGAAGAGAAATGCTTTATGGTTCAAACGAGAGGAAGGCTGGCGACAGGTTCGGTTGTGAGTAGGGCCGGTTACGAAGGTTGGGTGGAAGAGGAGGAGCATGAAGTGCTGATCAGAGTGAAAGTTTTTCGGGGGGGATAACAAGTGTCCAGCTGAGTGAATTAATTTAGGTGTTGACAAACAGCATATAGGCCTACTTTGTAGGCCCACTGGTTTAATTTAAAATTGCAGCCCAACAGGGAAAATCCCTTTGCCTAAATACTATTCGATCCAGAATTCTGTTCAAAGTTGAACAGTTACACGGGGAAGCAGATGAGACTGTGGAGGGGTCACTGTGGGTTTAATTGGGGAACATTAACATTATGTCAGGAATGTTGAAGGTTCGAGTTGAACCAGCTCGAGCCATGATATATCATATTCAAGGAAGTGTTAAGAGCTGGCGACTGGGTTTTTTTCTTGCAGAGGTTATTCTACATATCCCAGTCCCAGGATTTAGACTGAAGTGAGGCAACCATCAAAAGGTCCTGTGGGGGGCAGTAATTGCGAGTAATCGAGTCTGCCACAAAGCTAGAAGAAGAAGAAAGCAACTGCTAAGTGCCTTCTAACCGGACTGCTCCATTCTCCACTGCTCTGCACCTGGACTATCTGCTTGGAACGGCAAGCTTTTTATCATGAGGGTCATAATAGGTTTGTTATGAATTGCATAGTTACGTTACATATCTAATTTGGATATTTTTGACATTGTAAATATGAAGGTCAAGCCATTTTATTTATCTTGCGTTACGATCATTTGATATTGTGTAACGTGTAGCTGACGTTGAACATTTTGTACTCAATCAATGAAAAGTTAGTGGTGAAAAATACAATGTTGAATTATATGGTTGTAACTGGCATGGCTCGTGCTCCCAAAAGTTCCTTCCCGAGCACAGAGTAAGAATAGTTTTATAATCTTCCAGGTTTCTGCATTATGACCTTACTATTTTTAGTTAGGTCCATGACCTACAGCAGATTATGCTTGAAGCTCCTCTTTTAAAAATCTTCATGATAAATGTTTTGTATACATTTACAGTTTATGACAAGTTACTAGAATACTTCACTAGCCATTGTTAAGTCACATCACAGATTTGTTGAATTTCTTCACTTTGTTTCAGGTGGGGGTTCAGGCTTTATTGGCAGAGAAGTGACAAGACTGCTGGTAGACAAAGGGCACGAGGTCACAATGATATCTCGCCAGCCAGGTCCTGGGAAGATTACTTGGGTAATATCGCAATTGCTGTTATCTCAGTATAATCTCTGAAATCATCATTGAACTGGTATACTGGTTTAATTTGCCTATAGTCTGAAAGAAACCACATCACATTTACACCTATTGATGTTCCTGCAGAAGGATCTGGAGTCAGGTGGCCTCCCTCCATGCGATGGGGCTGTCAATCTGGCTGGAGAGAACCTCATGAACCCACTGAGATGGTAAGCAATGAAATATCAGCTTCCCAAGACTACAAATTAGCATATGTCTTGTTCTAACGAGCGTCTAGAAAAGTGCTTTATCAAATGAAATCAATTTTTATTATTATTATTATTATTATTATTATTATTATTAATAATAAATGGCTGTTAATTGGATAGAGTTTACTTTATCATAGTTTTCTGTTTAATATTGTGTTAGGTGGAATGAGAGTTATAAGAGGGATTTGTTCTCCAGTCGCATTGACACTACAAAGGCTCTGTCCCAAGCCATTGCTGCATCACCCACTCCGCCTCATGCTTGGGTCCTTGTTACAGGCGTTGGTAAGGTGGTCGGTTATAAAACTACTGACTTCTGGTATTTTCAAGAGTCCTTTCATAAAAATAAAATGTGGACTATTTAAATGACTGAGCTGTGGATCTGTTCCACAGCATGTTATAAACCTAGCCATACAGATCAGTACACAGAGGACAGTGAGTGGACACCATTTGATCTCCTATCACGCCTAGTGATGGAATGGGAGACTGCCGGACGTCTTCCTGAAAACGTAGCCAAGACCACCAAGCAAGTGGTCATCAGGCCAGGTATGAATGACATTACATCAAAATTCCAGTTTAATTGGCTTGGCAATAGCATCCGTTACTCTCACCTGTGAGCTTTTGGTATTCTTTGTCCCTTCACTAGGGGCGGTACTGGGTCGTGACGGTGGTGCCATGAAGCAGATGATGATGCCTTTCTGGCTGGGTCTTGGTGGCACTTTGGGCTCCGGAAGACAGCCCTTCCCCTGGATCCATGTCTCTGACCTGGCTGGAATCATTGCCCACGCCTTGGATCACTCTCCCAATCCACCCTCCCTCGAGCCTCAAGTTTTCAATGGGGTAGCGCCAACACAGAACACAAACTATGAATTCACAAAAGAACTGGGCCGTGTTCTAAGGCGTCCCACTGTCTTCCCTGTGCCTGGCTTTGTCATGGATGCTCTATTAGGTTCTGAAAGATCAGTGATTCTTACCCAAGGTCAGTATGTGGCACCTGAAAGAACTCTGGCATCTGGATACAAGTACAAGTACCCGGACCTGGGCTCTGCCCTGAAGGAGATTGTGGGGAGATAAACGATAAAGGAAATACTTTCAGAGTTCAAGAGACTTATTCAATGAGATGGAATGTTCCCTTAATCTACTGCTTTGTTTCGTCCATTAAAAAATATCATGTATATACATTTATACCATTAAAGTTTGAAAAAGAGGACAATGTTCTCAAATAACAAATTCTGATTGCAAATCGTATCAGAATACAATCTGTATGTGCAATATTATGAAAATCATGCAAGTCTCTGGTGTTTCTCTTCAGCTGTATAATCTGAACAGTTTATATCTGTTCACTATAAATGTGCTTATGTTTGGTCACTTATGTGACTGAATGGCACTGTTGTAAAATCTGTGGAATGTGTACTACTTACTGAATAAACATCAGACAATTACTGACAAAGGACTCTTTATTTCCATTGTATTTACACCTATCCAAATAGTGTATAGAAAAAAGAAAATCTGACATTTGTAAATTTTTTTCAACAGTACTACATATTCCTTTTCTCCTATACAAGGCGATGAAACAACACTTCTAGTATCCATACATGGCTATAAACACGTGAATACATTTCTTATATTATGGCATAATGTTTTTCAGTCACATTTAAGGTTAATCTTTATTGCTCTAAAGATAGAAGGACCATGTTAGCATTATTCAGAGTGATGTTGGGTATATTCCTCTGGCTGAATGAAGGGCAGTTGATCCCCCCAATCACTGTTACGAGCACAACGATACATATCCCTGTAAACAAACAAAGTACCATAAATAAATCTATGCCGTTTTCTCCATTCTGACAATTGACAGTTAATTTGACACAAGCTCACATACCTGCCATGTCGGCTGGCTGTAACCACAACCCGTTTGAGTTCTCCTGTAGAGCAGCAGACCTGGCAGTGCACATGTCTGGATCTGCGTAGCACTGGTGCCATCAGTCTGGCCCAGCCCACACACTCCCCAGAACTACTGGCTCCCACTAAGCCTGTCCTGGAAAAAACTAAGTAGCTGAACCTCTCTGTCTGACGAGCTGGGCTCTAGTGAGGACAGGGAAATAAATGATTATGTATATAGATTTTGTACATTCAAAACAACTTGGCAGTTCATATTCTTGACAAAAAAGAAGACCAGGCAAGAGTTTGCATACTAATTAACATGCTGAAAGCGGTATATGTTCAGAAAAGAACGCTTTTAGACTGTTAAAAAATTGGATCATGATTGCATTGACACTTTTTTTCTGTAATTGTTTTGTAAATAATCTTTTCTGCATAAACAAGTACATCAATATCCAGAAAATATTGTTAGACTTCAGACTCAGAGCATGCTCTTACCCCATGTAATGGGAGGGTGTTGTATAACTGATTGAAGTTACAAGGTACTGTAGGTAGTTGAGACAACTTTGGGCAAGCCAGTTCATGAGAGCACTATAACAAATAAGACATTAGTAGACCCAGAGCAAATTGAGGGACTCTATACAGTTGTTAACTAAGAGACGCATAATTACATACTGGAGCAAATACAGTTGGTCTTCTGCTATCATGGACTGTCTGTTCTTGTTTCTGTGGTTTGATTAAAGAAAACAATTAATATATTTTCCATAAAGGCATAATAATCAATGACTTCCAATTTAAAATTAGGATGATGATTGTTGCTTGAATACCTCCAGTAGTGCAGTTCTGGCTTCCATTAGTATATGATGGCCTTCTTTGGTACCATTTTCTACCAGTACCTACAATTAAATAGGAAGGACTTTACATCTAGCTATCTTCACATAATGTATAGCTGAGCCTAGTGGAGTTCTTGCACTAACCAGATAATTGCTGGTCTTCCTCCAGAGTGTAAATAAAGTTTCTTCCCGCTCACTCTGGCTGGACAGTTCAGACAAAGAAAAGGCTCCAACCACCAGATCAAATTGCACCTAACAACGCAACATCATATTGTTGTCACTTGTGACCCATTCACCTAACATCCAATTATCATCCACTTTATCTAACAAACCAAATTACAAAAATATTGCAACCAAAAACAAAAGAAGTAGGCTCACCTTTGGGGAGACAGGAAGAAACTGGCGGAAATAAACTTGCTTGATGTGAGCCTCACCATTGTTACTTCCACCTGCCCATAGAATTAGAACATTGTAAATGTTGATATATGTACTCCTTTATTTACAGTGATATTCTCTCAGGTGGAATCCAGCCAGCTGATGTTACTGCTGCTAGAATTTAACTTTGATAGCTTTAAGTAAAGCAGTAAATGCCAAACTCATGGAAACAATATTACATTTATTACCTAGAGAATGAAAGAAAAATATCTAATGGCTGAGATTAGTGCCACCAGCAACTGAACTTGGCCTGCATTAAATCTGATTTGAATATCGTAACATACATTTTTATTGCATAATTTGAAATTCAACTTAATGTTTCTAAATAGAATTTTAACATTTTCTTAGTTTCTGTTTTTATCAATCTCAGATAGGAAACAATATATTCAAATTGTGATCACGTACTGTTAAAACTGTGGGAAACAACGTGACTTAATATTAGGATCAAAGAAACCAAGAAAATCTTTATTCTTCACATTAAAACATAAGGACCACCCATGAAGTTGTCTGTCTTTTTCAATGACTTCATGGAAGCTTACCTTTGAGGAGAAGCTCAGCTAGGGAGTTCATTGGTCCAGAGCTGTCCACACAGACCATCTCTTTTAAAGTGTCTCCCCAGAATGAATGAGACGCCCTAAATGAAAGGAAGAGTTAACCCACAGTCCATCATGGGCCTTGTTCACCAACGTTTCTTAAGTAGAATGTTCCTATTAAAACCTACTCACCCAGTTTTAACAAAGATTCTGACATATCTAGAAAGAGAATCTAGGCGCACTTTAGTGCATTTGAGTGTTGACATGTTTGTGCAAAATAAGTTGTATTGCGTTTTTTTCAATTCTACAGTAAAATGTTATTTGGATTTAAATTACAATAATATTTTTTCTAATTTATGAATTTTTTTTTTTTTTACTATTTTCCAAGGCATTATGTTTTTAAAAAATAAATAAACACTCCACTAATATGTCAATTCCCGCAGTGGGTCCAGGTCTGTGTTCACATGCTCAGCTGATGGCATACCCCAGAGCACTGTCTGTCAATCAACGGCCCCGATGCGCTGGTGCAGATCAGACAGCTCCTCCTCCAGTGATCAGCATTTCTCTTCTGTGGTTGATATTTTTGTTTTATTTGATTTACATTGGTAGGTCTATGACCTACAGCAGCTTCTGCTTTAGGCTCCTCTTTTAAAAATCTTGATGATATATATATATATATATATATATATATATAAGTTTACAGTATATGGTAAGTCACTAGAACACTTCACTAGCCATGTATTAGAACACTTTACTAGAAACTAGCGGTTTCTCTTCTGTGTTTGACATATTTTTTTTGTTATCTACATTCACACTGACACTACTCAATATGATAGCTCATGCTGTTCACTTCCTGCAGCAGTAACTCCACTTCGGAACTACTGAAGATTTTCTTACGTTTAGAGCCTGGTGCTCCACTGTCGCTGTTTGGACATTCTTGACTTCTATATCAACTTTCCTTTTCTATGTCTGTGTGATTTCTATGCACAGTCTCATGCCCTTTTATGGGGATTGGCAGGGTTTACCTATGCTAATTTGGAACAACTGGCACACGCTTTATTTATGAAGACAATAGTATAATAAGAACACAGGTGCGAACAATTTTGCGGAAGGACACGTTATGAATCTGACGTAGACATTTCTTAAGACCTTTCTCTAGAACAAATTTAAGAAACACCATGCTAAGATATTGGTGAATGAGGCCCAAAGTTCTTTGTGATCTTTACCAGAGAACTGTTCCCAGTCCCGAACCAAAATCCAGGAGAGAGTGAGGGGCAAAGGATGGATCTCTTTTCTTTATCTAGAGTGAAAGAATATTAAATTTTCAATAGAAAAATGAAAAAATAAATAGTTCAAAATGTAGACGGTGGGCGATGTCTGCAACCACATATTAAAATAAAATAAATTCTATACTCAATGAGTATTTACTAATACCAAATTTAATTGTTTTTATTCTATCAACGCCAGAAGGAAGTTGATCCATTGCATTTGGGGGTGTGAATCATCGTCTAGCAACATCTCTTGTGTACTCAACCTTTTGCCAAATATAGTCATCTGGAAACATTTTCGATACTCAAATTTCACATACTATGTACCATTGGCATACTAAATATGAAGCAAAATGTGTATGCAGTATGTTAAAGGATGCATTGTAGGCGATTCTGAACACAGCAAATGTGTATATACATATGGAGACCCATCTCTAAATGTCCTCACCTCATTAAGGACTCTTTTCACTGCTGCATAGCCACCTGCTAGCCTGGCGGTCATGTATACCACAGCCTGTTCCTCATCATAGCTACGAAACGAACAGAGGGCAGAATATAATAGTATGAATGAAGCATCCTTTGTCGAGGAGAAACTGCAAAGTGAAAACAGTAACGAGCACCACCTCACGGGAGTCCAGTGATGGGTTGTTTTTCTGAGTTCTGACAGCACTTGCTTCCTGATCTGGGTTTCAAGCAGTTGCCTCTCTATATCTGCAATACAAAATGCATACATGCCACATTTATACGTTCAATTCCCTTTTCAGCAGCTGTTATTTTTGAAAAGAAAGGTTTACGTCACCTTTTCCCTCTTCCGTTGCCTTCTCCATCAAAGCCTTTTCCAGGCTCATGGCTTTCTCCCTCAGTGTTTTATTGTCAGGTGCTCTCTTTCTGCTCCACAGGAAGTTAGTGAGACTAAGAGCTCGGTCTGCCAGCCGAGCAGGCTCTTTACCTGCACATTCGACAACAAAGATCATGTGTTGTGCCAGTGGAGACATGCAAATATAAACTGATTTTGTCCTGCCAATTTGTATCGGCACTGATATAACTAACAAATAGCTCTCAGAGGGAGATTTTCTTCTACAATTCAATACACAAGATATGGTGTTAAAACATACATTACCATATGGTCTACACATCCATATCTTTTTATTTTAGTATAGCATTTATCTTGGTTGACAATTAATTGTATTAATACAAATATATGATTGACAAAAAAAAGAATAAATGAACAAAAATAAAACTTTCATTTTCTTCAATTGATTATTCTTACTCTAACCCTTAAACATTTTCACTGTGGAGTTCCTCAATAGATTGCAATAAACAAACGATAGGGATTTGTTCTGGGTACCATACCATGAATGATGGCTTGGGCTGCTTTCTGAAGATGCTGCGGCAAACTCAGTGTCTTTAGGTTAGTCACACCTGGGTGTTTTCTGTGAGGTATTCCGTTAAGAAAGTCTACCTGAATCTGAGGACGTGCAGCTCCACTCATTCCCTGTAAGTACATCACATCCAAAGATAATTGGACTAATAATTCAAAACCAATCATTTAAAACAGCTTGCTGCATGGAGTTCCAAGTGGCTGTTCCAGAATTCTGGCTTCAAGTTAACCACACCTTTTATTACTCAACCAAGCTAGCGAGCTGCTCTGAATTTCTTAAATAGTCCAAGTCACCAATGCCTGACAGCTTAAAATTTACCAATTAAAATCAAATGTAGGCTATTCCCTAATGTTTTCAGTTTGGTTCCCAGTAAAAAGTTATAACCTTTATTAACATTCCAACTTTATTACAAACACAAAACATATTCACCAATAGACTATGTAGCTTAGAATAAAAAGTACTTATTCCCCTTAAGTGTATATTTCCTCTGGCTCCTGAAATACTGTAGTAGTCGTGCATTCAAGTGGTGCCAATTTCCTCAAGAGAGGGATGGATCAGAGTTGGAAACTAACAGCAGGCATCATAAACCAAGAAACTGGCAGCAAAAGCAAAGCTGCAGGTTGACTTGAATGAGGAAGGGACCATTTTAATTAGGTTTTGCTTTGGAGATCGACTTTTCTTTTCTCAGAAAATTTTTAAAAGCTCTCTGATATTTAAACATTTCGATTTTTTATATTTTTGTTTGATGATAAAAAACAAAATCTAATTCCATAATATACGTATGATGTGCAAGCAAATACTGTAAAAGTACATTTCTATTCAAATCATACCATTATTTGCTCATAAATTCATGTCTATTGAACAAGCAATGTCAAACATTACAGGTGTATTTAATTAGGTCTATGCTATGTAAAGTAGAGATCTGAAATTGATCCTGATGCCCAAATTCAGCATGTCACATATCTCCGACTGAAAACCATTAAATGCCCAACGACTTCACACACACATAGCCTACTAGTACTGAATGGCTACGGTACTGAAGGCACAGTTGACTTACTCTGCATATTGTAACAGCAACTGCTTTTTGAAGAAGGACACAAGCACTATAAGTCCGACAAGTCATATTTTCGTTCCTTTAACGCCTAACGTCATTGACTTCAGCAAGTCCCTTGACCGGCCAGGCTTCAAGATGTTCACGGGGCGGACTGTACTAGTACGTCAAGTAAACAATTCCGGCTAGCTTTAAAGTTCGAACTACACTGAGTTCCAGGGTATAAAACAGGACTCCATAGTCATAGACGAGTGCAAGAAAGGAGAAGGGAAAGCGCTGACGGCGTTTGCTACTCGCTCGTTTTGTACCGCTGTCTCAAAATTAGGAGGACTTGTAATCATTGTGTAAGACTATGAGGCGCACTAGGGGCTCTGAAGCCAAATCTCAAGATACCGCAGAAAACAAGTCAAATACAGGTTTGTGAATTAATTATTGGCTAACCGACACCGCGCGCAAACGGGCTAGTTAGCATGCAACGTCAGCCTCACAAAAGAAGTTTAGCACCATAGAGGAGCACCTGAAAATACAATGTGTAAAAGTGTCAGTGTATTTCCCATGTCCCACTCATATAATATAACGGTATGCAAACAAATTAAATAATTTGCAGTGTGACAGTTGAAATACTTTCCGTCCAAAAATATTATACTCTCACGCAGTATTGCCTATTTATTTGAATATTGACATTATGCTTCCATACATATCTGAATAACAACATCATGTTAACATCAGACCTGTCTGAACTGCAAGAAGCCACAAATACAGCTGCAGAGAAATACATCGTTAAACTTGATGTTTTAGGTGTGTGTATGTATACTATTGGTATATAATTTTGTACTTTCATGTTTTTCCCAGTGTGGCAGTGGGAAGGGGAAGAGGGTCAGTGGGAGCTATACCCCCCGTCAGTATGTACGCTTCTGGATGCTGCTGTTTCTTCTCGGAAGGCCTTTGTCATCATCACTCTTGCCTCTGGTTCAACTTATAAAGTCGACCTGAAGAAGATGGTGCAGGTCAACACAACGACCAAGTACAAGAGGAAAATCCGCTCTCACACGCTAAAACCAGGTGCGTGTGTGTTTGAGTAACAGTGGCATCTGGGATATTCGTTGAGTGTTTTTCATATACTGCTGAGGTGTATGCAGGTAGCCTACAGTTTGTTGAATAAACTATGGTTTTAATTCAATATATTTTATCAAATGTATTTACCATATTTAACCTATTTACAGAGAATAGTTATGAAGGTGGTGATAGTTTGGATTTGACCAGCCTAAATGCAAACCCAGTCCAAGCCAAAAAAGAAGAGGATGAGGATGATCAGGAGGTTGAGGAAAAGCAGCCAGTTGCTAAAAGAAAACGAGAAGGGAAGAGCCAGAGGAAAACAAAAGAAATGCCTTCAGTTGAAATGGAGAGTAAAGGTAGGCACCTCGTTGTGTTCTTACTTCCATTTTCTTAACAGACCAAACAATGCGTTGAATTGTTTAAGTGTGTGTTGCTAAATTATATTGTAATTTCAATGTATTAGAAATAATAATCGAACGTATATCTCATCTTCATTTGTGCTGCACCTTCACCACACAAAATATAAAAGTGGTTTGTATGTCCATAGAAAGAATAAACATTAGAAAGCAACACAACAAGGAGGAGGAATGATAAAGAGGACCAACAAAGATAAATAATTGAAACTCTAACCTTCAAAAACACTAAAATGACTGGGTCAAAGATATATTAAAGTAATGATTTTTGCCCTTCCTCTCAGGTCTTTTATAGTAGGATGTCACACCACACACTTATGTACATCTTGTTTGCTTGTGGTCATGGTCTTGATGTTTTTTTTTGCGGTCGTGCAGAGGTGGTGAAAACGGTCATCATGAAAGGCAGGGCTCCAGTGGACTCTGAATGCACGGCCAAACTTGGCAAGGTGCTGTGCCCTCACAATGGACATAGAGCCCCTGCTCTCTGCAGTTAGGCTTGACTAAAGAAAACCCACAGTTCCCTGTTTGAGGTTTATGTTTCATAACGTCATGTAATAATGTTGCAATATTCAAACAGGAAGGTGGAGCAGAGGTTCAATTGTGATGTAATTTGTCTCCCCTATAGGCCCACGTTTACAATGAAGGAAATGACGTTTATGAAGTGATGCTAAACCAGGTAGAACAGCAGTGACTAAAAGAATGTTTGGAATATACAACAATATGTCAATGCAAACAATCTTGATTAACAGTGAATACAATTCTCTTTTGCAGACTAATATCCAATTCAACAACAACAAATACTACCTGATCCAGCTGCTTCAGGATGACAATGCTAAGGTCTACAGTGTATGGATGAGATGGGGCCGAGGTTGGTTAATTGGAAAGTTCCACTACACGTTGATACTGTTCTGGTGTCCATACTATGTCCTTAGCGGTTGCTTTCTTCTTTCCAGTGGGTAAAGTTGGACAGAACAGTTTAGTTTCCTATGGTGGAGATCTGCTGAAAGCCAAAGACGTCTTCATAAAAAAGTAAGGGCATAGAGTGTGCTAAACTGACAACTTACTACAATCTTTGGGTAAGGAAATGAATCATGACATCATTGTGACGTTTGCTGTGTCCCAGGTTCCTAGACAAGACCAAGAACAATTGGGAGCACAGGGCCACCTTTGAAAAGGTAGCTGGGAAATATGACATGGTGTTTGTGGACTACAGCTCCAATGATAAGGCAAGCACCCAGTCATCATAATCTTTAAAGATGTGTATGGAAAACCATTTTGTTAATCCAAATAAGTAATATTTTTTCACATTTAATTTCCCTGCATTGACTGAAATCGTATCATATCAATTAAAATGTCCACTCCTGCATCTAGTCCATACAGTACATAATTAGTGTTTGGTCCTCCAGGAGGAGAGCCAGTCCCAGCTTCAGACTGTAGTCCATGAAAAAGTCTCTCAGCTAAATGTAAAGGTCCAGTCTCTACTGGAACTCATCTGTGACTTCAAGGCCATGGAGGAGTGTGTGTTAGAGATGAAGTTTGACACCCGCAAAGCTCCCCTCGGTGAGCAAGAAACAGAATGCTACCTATGAAACAAAAAGCTGTCTCAAGTGCTTTTTTAAATGTGTAGTGAGCATGCCGTTTAAGTGTTCTTGCGAGGATGAGGGCTTTGGAGGAACCTCAATCTCCATACCTGGTGTGGGCTTTAGTTTAAACTGTGGACAGAGAGAGAGAGAGAGAAAGAGCTTCCTCTCAGCTACACAACAGGTATCCATGAAGTCAGAAAATGTCTATAGAGCTGCTGAGTGTGTTAAATAATATAGATTACTTGAAGGTAAGTATGACCCTTCAACATCACAGTTCTTCTTCCACCTGCACTATAGGCAAGCTGACAGCAGAGCAAATCACTGCTGGCTACTCTGCGCTGAAGAACATAGAGGAGTGTGTGAAGAATAAAGGAAGCAGTCGGGACCTGCTGGAGGCTTGCAATCAGTTCTACACACGCATCCCCCACGACTTTGGGTCAGTAAAAAACAGGCCCTTGTTGATAATGCTTCACGTGGCTCTTCTCCTGGTCATCAACTGTTGCAATCTTATTCATTAGACTTCGAACTCCACCAATCATTCGCACAGAAGAGGAGTTGAAAGAAAAAATTGCTTTATTGGAGGTCTGTACTGCATCGTATTTCTCAGGCGTTCATGAAACAGCTTATCATATTATTTTGTTCTTTGACTGATCCACCATACTCCGTACTAATACTGCGTATCGCTTCTCCCTACAGACTCTGAGTGATATCCAGATCGCTGTGAAGATGGTCCAGTTCGGTGGGGACAGTGAGGACCATCCTCTTGACAGACAGTACCATTCTCTCCACTGCCAACTGCAGCCGCTGCCCTCCTCCAGCCACGAGTACCAGGTTAGAGAAATGGGTTCCGTACAAAGTAGAAACCGGAAACCAACAAGTCCCGCTGATGTTTGACCCTGAAGTGAACTAAACCTGTCAATGTGTTATAGCCAATATTTTCACACTACTGTCTGAACAGAAGCGTAAACATTGGGTTTTAAAGCAAACAAGGGGCAATTTTGCTGACTATATAGTATGGGTTAACTAAAACGCCCTTCTTACTTTGCTAAATTCCTCTGTCCTGTTTGTCCGTTATCCAACCCAATGCAGGTGATAGAGAGGTATCTCCAGTCCACCCATGCTCCCACTCACAGCGACTACACCATGACCGTGCTCGACATCTTCTCTGTGGACAGGGAGGGAGAGAGGGAGAGCTTCCTCTCTCAGCTACACAACAGGTATCCATGAAGTCAGATAAGTTCTGTAGAGCTGCTGAGTGTGTGTTACTGTGAAAGACGGTGGAGGTTTTCTCCAGCCCTAATGACATCCCTTTTTAGGTCTTTTGCTGCCCCCCTCTTCTAGCAGACATTTGTTAAATGAATGGATTGGTACACCCCTTATGCATAGGAGCTGTGTTTCTGATAGTGTGTGTCCCCACCAGGACGTTACTGTGGCATGGCTCCCGTCTGTCGAACTGGGTGGGCATTCTCAGCCAGGGTCTCCGAGTGGCCCCCCCTGAGGCTCCTGTCACTGGTTACATGGTAATACGAACAATAATAAACCTTTATTTGTATAGCACTTCCAAAAACATTACAAAGTGTTTGCACAGCAAGGCACCGAAGTAAGTTAGTGAGTTAGTTAAGTATAATATATAGAATAGAATGGTCTTTATTGTCATTATACTGCGTATAACGAGATTAAGAGCTCAGCTCTTAAGGTGCTATACAGTAAATCACACAAGTCAAAAATAACACAAAAACAAATTCACAGTGTCACAGTAAAAAAAAAAAAATAAATAAATAGAATACATTTTAAAAAAGTATAATAATACAATATAATACATATAATTTATAATATAAATATATTGCACTTAAACGCTTATTGCGCAGTAGTGTGTCTGTGTGTGTGTGTGGGGGGGGGGGGGGTAGAAGGGGGAACGAAATGGGTCAGTGCATGTTAGAGTTCAGGGTGGTTATGGCTTTGGGGAAAAAACTGTCCTTGAGTCTGTTTGTACTGGCTCTGATGCACCTGTAACGCCTGCCAGATGGCAACAGGTTGAACAGGTGGAAGCCAGGGTGTGAGCTGTCCTTTACAATACATTTAGCTCTGTTGAGGCAACTGGAGTTGTGAATGTCTTTCAGGGAGGGGAGAGGGCAGCCGATGATCTTTTGTGCTGTATTTATTACCCTCTGAAGCCCCTTCCTGTCCGCTTCAGTGCAGCTAGTGTACCACACTGTTATTTTGTAATTTTATAAATGTTGTATATATTTTAAATTATGCATGATAGTCATTTGGCTTTTTTAATCTCTTTAAGTTTGGTAAGGGCATCTACTTTGCTGACATGTCATCTAAAAGCGCCAACTACTGCTTTGCCAATCAGCGCAACAATACTGGACTTTTGCTGCTAAGTGAGGTGAGTGACACACAATTGGAACCTTCTGTCAACAGTGCTAAACAAGGCTTTTGAAATGTGTTTATATTGAACTCCTAAAATGTACCTTTTCACAGATTTGATCACAAATGATCCTCGATGTAGTGCAGTGTCTTCAATGTCTGGAAGGTTGTGGACACAATGTTCACAGTGGTTTTGTTTATGTGTTGCCTCCAGGTTGCCCTCGGAGACAGTAACGAGCTCCTCGCTGCAGATTACGAGGCAGCTGAACTGCCTGCTGGGAAACACAGCACCAAGGGACTGGGCCAGACCAGCCCAGACCCCAAGAACTCTGTTACACTGTGAGTCTGTCAGCTTGATATACTGTATGATATACTGATGCTTGCTGAATATAGACTTGACTGCACTATTCTGCTTCCACTTTTGCCACCAGTCACAGTCAGTTATTCCTAGGAACAATAATGGTATTTCACCCTTTCCCTCCTAGGGCTGGTTCAGTTGTTCCCATTGGTCCAGGAGCACAGACGGGGGTGGGCCAGGGTGGAGGCTACTCTCTTCTCTACAACGAGTTCATTGTCTATAATCCCGCTCAGACGTGTATGAAATACTTGCTGCGAGTCCAATTCAACTACACCTCACTCTGGTGAGTCAGGGTTCAGGATCACCCAGGTCACTGTCCATCAAGAAGATGAAATGAAGAATTCTTTCCTGTATAGGACTATGGGTTGTTTGGTGTAATTGAAGGTGTCTGGTGATGGTCTATTTTACCAGTTGCCTTACCTAATCTTTTTGAAAAGCAATGTTATGTCAACTAAAGTTATATCAAAACCATGGAAACATTATAATATTGTTTTAGGCTTTCTGTAATTTCCTTTTGTGTTGGCAAATACAGGGGTATTTAAAGTTCTATCTCCACCATAGTTTTAGTTCCAAGCTGCACATCTTTTCAGTGGTCAAGGTATACATAATATTGCATCACCTACCTGTTGAAGAGTCCAAGCAATGGCCTCTTGTTTTGTTGTTCACCATCTAAAACTCAAATGATATGTAACAGTTGTGAATCTACTGAAATTTGTAATCAATAAAACTATCAATATGAATTTAAACTAATTTTGATTCTCCCTAAATGTCAAGTGTTTGTCTATTGTTAGAGGGTAAAGTATGTCTATTATTCTCATTAGAATTCCGAATTATTTTGTTATGGAGACAAGGATGTTGATCTGAGAGAGCTTATTGAAACTGAAAATAATGCTATTTGTTGTGAATGAGTTCAGTGCTTGAGGCTGTGTGGTTAGTACTTCTATGTGTACACACAGTTTGTGTTTTGGCACAGCGTCCAACTCCTTCGCCGGAAGTATAGGAAGGTAAGGATGACGTCAAGGTATGAGAAGAACGAAAAATAAAGGCTGGTTTCGTACAATCGCAGAACGGGAATGCCATTACACTGACAAGGTGAAGTCAATGCAACTGTCAAATAAAGAGCTACTGAAAAAAAGTACTGCATATGCTTAAACCATTATTAATGAATTTGCTTGTCTTAGGTAGTGAGAGGAAATGACAATTGTTATGAAATTTCCCTGATTATTTGTTTTACGTGAAATAGGCGAAATAAAACATTCGAAACGTAACACTCACGTTAGCGACTCTTGTTATTTAAAAGTTGTAAGTCTTCCTAAAGTTGATTACTACTGTTTAAAAATGAATGTTAACAACCCGCATACAACAATGTATCCCATATTTTTAAAAAGCTACCATGAAACCCCATAAATGGCCATTACATTTTTATATTTAATTAATTGTTGACGTTTTTCACCTCAGTTTGGACTTCTCTTGTATGGAGGACGATTTGTGCCAATATTAGATAAATAAAAAGTGAAATGTTAACTGAAATAATTAAATGTAACACATTTCATTATGTACATATCTTTTATTTATATAACTGTACATTTCAGTATTTAATTATTTCCATTATTTGTTAAAAATAATTAACGTGGCAACAAATAATTTATGAAATAAATAATTAAATCTTAAAATGTAGTTATATAAATTAAAAAATAAATAATTAAATTTGTACATAAATAATAAAATGTGTTAACGTTTCACTTTCTATTTATTTATTTGATTATTTAATATTGGCACAAAGCGTCCTCCATACTCTTGTGCAGGACAGTAGTTTCTGGTAAAGTGGATTCCTGAAAGCACTTGTTAAAGTGTTAAATTAGTGAATACAGTTCGACATCCTAAAAGCCTTAGTAAGGGTAATTTATTTCCAACCAGCGCCGTGTGTAAAGAGGTAGGATTTGGGAAAACCATAACTTTGTTTCCATAACTTACTGTTCACCTTTGGGTGCACATACCATGGTTTCACGCTCATTGACTGACAAACACAAAAGAAGGAGACCTATAGTAGACAGCTACAATATAATCAGATACAAAAACAAGGAAAGTCAATTTGAACTAGTAATGTCAGGAGAAATCATTAAGAATCCATTAACAAACTATATAACATGACATCTGCATTATCCCTTGGCTAACAAAAGAACATTTAAACACTGAAAACAAACAGAACAGTTCACACGTAACATATTTATTGTAAAAAATACATATAAAACACTTTTGAGACATACAAAAGATTGGAGCTTAGAAACAGTATATTAAACAGACCAAAAACAAAGCCATTTTTTAATTGCATTATATATTTACATTTTAATAAATAAACATATTTTGATTTTATACCAGAAAAAAAAGCAGATTGTCCATTTCTTGGAATGCCAATATAGCTGTGGTGCCATAAAAAATCTCATTACACACAGAGAGTAACTGTCTCCAAGCAGAAGGCAGAGTAGGAATTTCATCATGTAACCACCTTGTGCTAAGGATGTAGCAAACACAATAACATCCGCAGTTTGGGTTACATAGAGCAATAGTTGGCAACAGTAAAAAATCTGATATTGCACCACACACCTTACAAAGTCAAAACCAAAATGCATCTGACATTTCAACCCAAATACCAACATCCCACATTTCATTCTTTTACTAATAAACAAACATTATCATTCTTTACCACAATACAAACATCTAATGATCAATGGACCTTTTTACCTCAGGCTTTCACATTATCTTGCATGTATGAATGACAGACATACTTTTGGCGAAATTGTTCATATTTTCTCAATACAAAAGGGTAAAGTTTACAGGCTGCCATGGAAACGTAAGACAAGTAATAGCACCATATAATGCAAAGGGAACTAATGCACTAGTGAGCTGAAAACCTAGAGCTTGTGCCAGAACTGCTTGTTAAGATCCGAGTTATGTCTTTATGTAGAGGTTTAGTCTATAGGAGAACCATTTTTTGTACCATTGAAACCCAAACAAACACATCATGCCAGGCGCCATGTGGAACTCAATTAGTTATATAGAGCTGTTTGTAAAATAAAAGGGTAGTGCATAGCACCTCAGAAGTTGACGAGTTCTGCAGAGCACCAAAAAGGGCTCCAAAGAACCCTCTGCATAGAAACCTGAATGATACTTTCATGAAGGTAAAAGTAGACAAAAGCTCCTGACAAACAGCAAAATAAATAATTTAAGCTGGAATATTATGCAGGAATATTGGGTGTGCAATTCTGAAATGATCAAATGACTAGGTTGTATGTGGAAGGTGACATAAATTCAGAGATACCCATCTGCTCCCCCTGTGAGGAGCACACCAGGAAACCAGCACACTGGTGATGTTAACTGTTTTCAACACATTTGGCAATTACATACATTTTGTGGTATTTAATGACTATGAATCACATCTTGGCGTGGTAGTTAATACCATAATTAGTTTTCTGCAGTCCAAAACGTTCAGAGAAAAGATAGAGGTAGCCATCACATGGCAAAAACCTCGCTCTATTCTCAAGCCTTGAATATAACCATATGCCTAACCTACTGGAGAACAAAGTACAGAGTACACATAAACTTTCTGAATGATCTACATCCTGGCAATTTTGAGTTTGTTTGTGATGGTGTTTAAACTAGTGCTACCACTGTATAAAATATGTGCTTAAATCACAGCATACCTAGTTCAACTGACCTACTGTTGACCTGGTCAGCCCTGTGTCAGCCCTGTGTTCAACAATTAACTCACCTTGAACTCACCACCTTTGCCTGAAATGTGCAAAAGGAACAACATATAAAGCAGTCCCTTGTACTAATACAATCCTCATTTTCCAATCGGAAGAAATTCAAATTAAAGCTTTGCCATGTCTCATCAGTAAGAGCTAATATTTTCAACATTGGGTTTGTGGCAGGCAACACACTAACAGGGTACATTTTGTTGAAGCACGGTAGATGAAATGGCCCACAACATCAGACAAATAGTTGGGAAAGGATGCTAAAATGCATTATTTCAATTAATCTTTTACCTTAACTTCAATACATTCAAAGGATGAAATCCAAAAGACAGGTATAACAGCCGTTCATTTTAAGATTGTTGTTTGGCATGAAGGGTCTAAGAGTTCTTTATTTTGAAGGGTCTAGACTTCAGACCAATCCAACACAGCTTCCTCCACGGACTGGGTCTAATCCAGCCTAAATGGGTGTCCAGCTTCAAAATGTGTTTTGCTTTTTTTTCAGTATTAGGATTCAGTGTAGTCTCCTGTGGGGTGGCAAACGTGTGTTAACATTATAGAGTTAGACAAATGTTCATTATCAAATATTTGCATATGTGTTAAATAGTATGATTTAAGTTAATCATCTTTAACTCACAAATTAATAACTGAATTAATTAGTATGATGTTATGATTAATTGTCATACATACAAAATAACTCATCACTCTTCAGTCCTAACAACACCAACAAGCAAAGAATAGGTCTGAATATTAGATTATTCGATCATTGACTTTCACAATTTGGTCAATCAGTCTTTAATATGACCAAACCATGTATTGGAGGAGCTTGGAACTGAATCTGACATAAGACTGCAATCTATTTTAAAATCAGTGTTCTTTAGCCAATTCAACACAATATCAAATCTGCAAAATATAATCCTAAAGTACAGTAAATTAGATTTTGTTCAATCTTTTGGATTATGTCTGGGCATTATAACAGAAAAGACTAGCTAAGGTAACAAACAAATGTGGTTTAGCCAGCCAAGTGGGTAGCATTAGCTTACATTACCTTGGCTAATAACTGGAATTTAAAACAAGTAGCTGACCTACCTCCTTTGTCAGCTCATATCTTATTGTTAAACTACTTAACTAAAGATATGTGGGCATGGACTAAACAATGTACTATTTTTAGGTTGACCTTGAAAAAAAGTGAGTTATAAACCAACCTGAGCCAGATTTGCCACTTTGGATTAAATGTAACCATAAATCAATCAAATGGATGTTCAGGACAACAGGCTTTCACCTTGGACCAGGAATCAATACAACTGGAATGAGAGACATTAAATAATGAGAAACAGAGGATTCACAAGGGATAGGAATTTACCAGACACGTACAGTGAATAACCAAATGGAAATGTCCATTTTCTTATAGGAATTAAATTAAATGTCCCAAATACACTATAAATTAAAGAAAAATCTGTTATCAATAGTAGGCAGGTCAGACGTAATTAGCGTTTTGTAAAACCAATAGGAGCTTTCACATTTGTAAAACTAGGTTTTTTTTGTAGCTAGGTAGCGTAAATAGCGGACAATTAAGTAAGTGGCAACTGACAATTCACTGTAAACTGAGATTGCTCACAATCACAAGTCTTTTTGTCAAATGAATAAAAAAAAACAAATACTATTATATCATCCAAATATGGCAATAGCATAACATCGTAACATTAAAACTGACCAAGCAAAGACAACCTGGTGTTTTCAATCCGGTAAAAGTAGCCAAATTGTGATTACTCAATTCTTATTATTTATAATGGAATGGACTGCTTCCCTATGCCCGATAGTCTCAGCGTAGGTCCACGCAAGCCCAAGTATCATTCTTGAGCAATCACTTTTTATTATTCCTTACTATTAAACTTAATCTCAGCATCTGCTAATATAGACATTAACCTCGTCCAGGTAACTAAGTACATGATTATCTTAAACCAACCATAATATTTGTGTAATGATTAAAACAAACAATATGTTAGCAGTACGTTAGCAATGAACTTGTACCTGTCTACAGTGGTGTTAAGCCTCCTACCTACCATTAGTGATGTTAATGATAAATTCAATGCATCATCCTCTTCTGGTTATAACAAATAATCTGACATTATCCATATTTACAGATGCATTCTTTATACCTGTTTATTATTTTGTATCTCTGTGCAACCAAACGTTTTCTTGGGTTTTTTGAGGTGCAAGGTGCTAAGGTGGTATGGGCAGGACGGTGGGTCAGTGGTTAACACTGTTGCCTCACAGCAAGGAGGTCCTTGGTTCAAACTCCACCTGACCCAAGGGACTTTCCTCCAGGTACTCTGGTTTGCTCCCGCCATCAAAAAACATGCTGAAACCTCCTACCAGTACCCTTACCAGTCACTGCCAATTCAACTGGAGTTGGTCTGTGTGTCCTATGTGTGTGAGCAATATGTTGGTTGAGCAAGTCTGGCGCACATTGGCTGCCGTGGAATCACTCAGACTGACTGTTATGTCATTTGTTGTTCATTCTGTGTAATTAACTGGCAACCAATCTGAGAAAAGTGCTAAAAACTAAACACAATTCATTATTATTATTATTATTATTATTATTATTATTATTATTATTATTATTATTATTAATTATTAAGGTAAATAGTGGTGAATCACCTCTTGTGGTAGACACAGAGGCATGCCAGTCGGGCAATAGTCTCTCCCTGCAGTAGGTCCTCCAAACAGATTGAACACTCACCACTGTCTTTACTTAACAAGTCCGCTGGGAAAATACAAAAATAAACACACATGGACATTACAGACACAGGATAATGTGTTAGAGATTACCTTGTTCGAATGAATGGTGCAAACAGCAGTTAGCTGTATTTGACATTTTCTACTTACTGTTGTATGGTATAGGAGGAGAGGTGAGACAGCTCATAAAGTGGTCCTCGATTCTGCTGCCTGGAAATGGCTTAGAGCAGAAAGGACATCGAATATCTAGGAAAGAGGAGATAGTGGATAGATATTAATATATTAGCAAGCAACACTATAACGACACGTGAAATATTCATCAAATGGGAAGAAATGGGCTACAGAATGCACTGTGGAGTGAAACATTTGTATAATCCCTTTCTTTCTGCTATGTAGTACTGATGGAAAATATTGTGATACTCACCACAAAAGTGTTGTTTAATGTTTTATTTTTCTGACTGTCAAATTTAGTAGTCCGAAACTCAGATATTATAAAGCCATACTGTAAATATACAATATATATGTAAAATGAGGCCAGTTAGACCGCTGCAGTGAAGAAAATATTACAGGCCTCTTACTACATTTTAGAATGTGCATCAGATTTGCCTTTACAATAGTTTTGTGCCTGACTACAAAATGTGATCAATCTGGAGTAGTAAAAATATAATAAAACAGACTGTGGTGAGTTTGTGGACTTAGTCTAAACAATGAGTGTAGCAGACCAACATCTTAAAAACTAACCGAAAAATATGTGTTTGTAAACCTACAGTTAACCCCAAACACCATCCCCCACCCCCATCCCACCCCACCCCCCATATAAAAGACAATAAAACATAAGACAATTGTTCTTTAAATTGTTAGAAACATATATAATAGGGCGATCAAAAATATTTGCTTATAATTTAATACAAACCTTACCTGCAAACACATCTTGTATGTTTGTGTTTAATTAAATGTCAGAATGATTTTGTAAAAATATGACACATCTATGTTTATGTATCTATAGGTACAATTGGTGTACCACATTTTTGGTAGAAGCTACCTGAACATAGTACTAACTACTAGCGTTTAGGGTGATCACAACACCGAAATATTCCCTAGAATACCAGCAAAAGTATCACAGTATTGTACAAAAAAAAAACAGAATAACATAGGACTAGGAAAAAGAGCTTCCTCTTTTTCTCTTCCTATC
>JAVQIZ010047375.1:0-33760 GCA_036023535.2 Galaxias brevipinnis
CCGGGAACATCACAGATGTACAAAAGTGAAAATAAAACCCCAAACATTTTTTGAAAATGGTCTACGTTTATTTGTTTGTGTCCTGCGTAGACCAACTTGTGGAATTTTGTTCCAATTAGCTTACTGTAAAAACACTAAAATGATTAGACTTAAAACTTATCAGTAAGTGACTGTAGGGGGGTTAATGTGGAAAACTAAGCTAAATCTATAATCAGGATTTAAAGGACGTCCTCAATATGTATATAACTGTAAATCTTAAAAAAAAAATTTGTTTAAATTAAATTTATTTAATTTTGTGCACCATTCCGTTAACACAATACATACAAACACGCACGAACACAAACACACACACACACACACACACACAGACACACACACACACACACACACACACACACACCATTAAATGTTTTCCAGAAGGATTTGGTTCATGGCAACCTCTTCTACCACTAAGCCTAGCATTCATTATTGTTGAGGAGTTATTAGCGAAAGCCACTCATCCACACATCTCAATGGCATACATTTAATATTTGTCATGAAATCTGCTCTTTATAAAAAATAAGACTGAGGTGTGTTGTGCAGCCTATTGGGATAGTCCCTTTTTCTGGAAACACGCCCACCACGACCCCTGATAGGACCAGAATGGCAATTCATCCTAAACACCCGTCAACTAATATATTCCATTTCCAAGACGTTCAAAGAGTGATAGAACAGATACACCAACGGACAATAATCTGCTAAATCAACAAATCGAGGAATATATGTTTACTTTAGACTGCTGGTGTATTCAAAAGCCCGGGACCTAAAACTTGTACAGCGGTAGAAAATCTTTTCAAGTAAGTCTTTCGTTTATTTAAAAACGGCAAAAATACAGGGATCAATAAGCGCCAAATCGAATGACTGCAATCGCACACAGGCAAACTGAGCCATTGTAGGAAAAAAAAACCAATATATATATTTCGTTCCAGATAGAAAATACCTACAGAAAAAAATCGAAAGATAAGTGCAATATGATACAGTAGTGCGCACCTTTTTTTGTGCTTCATTGGGTTCATTGCTGACCCACTTTGACCCCTTGCCAGATACATTAAAATGAGGACAAAACATTCCCAGGCACTGTGTACCTTCATTTAAATATTTGAACGACACATTTTCAATGGACTAGTTGATTTTATATAAAGTCTAAATTGAATTTAGGTTATGCTAAATTCTGACAAAAAAAAAAAGAAATAGAAAGGCAGGAGGTAAATTAGGATCTAAACACATATTGAGAAATTGTCCTTCAAATTATTTACACATTTTTGTCAGGCGCCTTTTTTTTTTTATAACTGATTATTTTTGCATTCTGCAGTTTGACTGAATTGGTAATGGAATTCAGGACAGAATGTGGATAACAACCTTGTCAATGCAGAAGCTGCATAGTACATGCCTTACTATACCATGTGTGCAAGTTCAATTTCACACATTTGGACAGTATTACAGAGTCCTGATCACTAGTGGAACGAGAGCATCCAGTGTGAATATGAGTAGCAGGTGCATCTTCTCATACGCAAACCATATTCCCATATAGTGTTGTATGATGCAACCAGACAGATGCATGGAGTCAGGGTGATTTTTTAGGGTTGGGTGCAACCAGGGAGGGTGCAACACCCCACAACAGGGGGGCTTTGTTCCAGGATACTGGCTGTTGCTATGTGAATTAGTGCATCTGTTTGGGAGTGGTCTGCTTCTTGGCTCAATATTCAGAAAAGCGAGCTGGGGGCAAAGACCGCATCCCTCTCTCCTTGCTCCCTGAGGTGGACTCATGCTGTAGAGGTCTTGTCAGTTAGATTCAGAACTCAACTCTGCTCGCATGCCTAGGCATAAAGCACAGAAAAGCCAAACTAGATTTAAAGGTCAGCGAAAAAAGACTGTTAATGACCCTGCTGTTACCTAGACATATCATTGACAGGTTTACTTAAAATTCGTACCACATCCTTTTGTGTGGGTTAGTAAATTGTTCTAATCGAGAGAAATTTAAAAACCTATCCCACCGCAGATGGCCTCACGTGAACGAATATTGTTCGGAATATAAGATAAAATGGCTTTAAAACAGCATAAAGGCCATCTGTAGTCTTGTTGATTTTGATTAAAAAAAGTGACGAGTTGCATTTTTTTTTGTCTAGACCCTATCAGCATAACAATAGGGAATGAAAAATTAGCTTGTGAAGGTAGAAGAATAGACTTCAGCACTAAAACCGTGCAACTGTGGGCAGGCCAGGGCAGGCCAGGCCAGGCTGTACTGTTGTCTGGTGCCTATGCGTGGCACTAGCAGACGGGTGTCCCCCTGTGCCATGATCCTGCTGCTGGGGAGACACCCTTAATATACGCTGGTGGAGCCACAATGGGCTCACTGAGTCTTTGATT
Source organism: Galaxias brevipinnis (assembly GCA_036023535.2). Lineage (NCBI taxonomy): Eukaryota > Metazoa > Chordata > Actinopteri > Galaxiiformes > Galaxiidae > Galaxias > Galaxias brevipinnis. The sequence goes on from JAVQIZ010047375.1 coordinate 2,407, forward strand.
TCTAAGTGTTTTCATTTTGTGTTAATAAAGCCAACAAAGACAGAACCCTGTGCTTCACACACAGAGTGAGAATATGAGTGCATCTCGTTTTTTTAAAACCTGATGTCTAAGTACAATTGTACACTAAAGTCATAAACAGATATTGTCTTTTATTTATGGGCAATTTAACATACCTCGTTTTTTTAAGCTTGTGAAACTAAACAGATATATTTTCCCCGGACATTTTCGTTCTTATTCTGTAACAGTACATCATGAAGCTGTATTGATGGTCTTTGCACTCCCCCACTGTGTGATAGATTAGGTCTGTAGGATGTGACAGGTGAGGAATGGCCTGTCACCTGTGTGAAGCAGACTCTATCCCTCCTCATTAGAATTGAACACATTCCATTATGCGGCTGTGTGATGGAAAGTGGTTCCACCTCCATGATTGGGTCGCTGCTCTGACCCTAGGTGACCACTGTGACGTTATACTTTGGCAGAGACAGATGTGCCACCTGCGGGGGGCTAGGGCAGTGGGGCAGGGACATGCCAGATGTGTCATTTGAGACCCGATAATGACAAGGATGTGGAGACTAGAGGATGCAGTTATGCGGGTCATTATCCTTATCCACTGGAGGAAAACATGGGGGTTGTTTCCCCTAGGATGCTGGCTGGACAATTCTAATGGGCTTCTCTTGAAAACATTCCTCATGTATTGTCCCAGTTCAAGCTCCTGGATGTCTTGCCTAACATGCATGTCAGGCCTTAGTCTGTTGGCTCTCCATGCCACCATTTGACAGATGAAGCCTCCTTAGGTGTAAGTGCTTTCAGTCGAACATTTGTCTTGCAGCCTTAGCAGTTCCCTCTGAGGTAATTGACCTCCTGGTACAGTAGCTAAGTTATCTGCAGTCACCTACTGCCTGTAAAAAAACATGTTAAAGGATAGTGATAACACAGTCTCCTCACTCCTTATCTTTTTCTCACACACAGGCACTTTGCACATATATCTGCACCTACATGGACTGATAGACAGGCAGACAACTGCACAAACACACACACACACACACACACACATACATGCATGCACACAGGATCCCCTTGTGGAACATGCCAACCCCCCCCCACCCCCTCACCCCCCTAGTTTCCTGGTGTAAACCTTCAGGCCAGACCTGAGAATGTCTGGTACTTAAACAGTATGGATTTCAGATAAAGAGCTTCTTCTAAAATACAATTTCCTTATATTTCCCTGACAGACATATAGACTGGTCTTAAAAATGTTCGTCACATCAAACAAGAAAGATCATTGTAAAATGGTTCCCCTCACATCCTTTCATGGGTTAATGTTTAACCTTTAAACAAGACTGAGTCGGTTCTGTCTTCTTGCTTTTATACCACATTAAGCTGCACCCTTCCTCCCCATGACGGACTGGACAGTTGAAAGCATTAGACGGAAATACCCCACATTTTTACAAGGAGTTTTAGGAGATCTACAGCTGCCCCTAGACTGTGCTTGCAAATCACTTTTGTGACCCTGTCATCACCATGATGTTCAAGTTGGTAAGGGCAGCCACAAGGTCAGTCGTGGGGGAGCTGTGATATTTTAAACTAACGTAAACCAGTACGACTATGAGCCTTCAACCTGGGTTAGAAACGATGGCCCTTCTCCTGGTGACTCTCACCGTCGTTGTACTTCAGAGGCTGGTTGTGCTAGCGTGTCAACAGGATATGGGACAGCATGGAGATGGCCCCCTATCTGTGCCTTAGTTAGTTTAACCCTCAGGGGATCTGTCAGATCATTTATAGATGACCCTGATTATTAAAGAGCATAGAAATGTGGGAAACTGTGTCACTATACGATACATGGTTTGGAGCCTGTTTATTACAATGTAACAAATGTGGAACAGGCGCAGAATGTAATGTAGGTCCCTGGTTGGTAGCCTCCTGGCTATATTGCTGTCTGAGACATAGGCTATTCCTATGGTCTGTGTGAATTATTTAGTCAAGTTTGTTTAAGCTCAAACGCATGGATGACTTCAACAAGAGCTTTATGTCCGGTCACTGCGCCAATGCCTCCATACTGCTGAGTTGTCAGGATCAGATAAGCTAAAGAAATGAGGGTGTGTTCATGTGTCGTGTCCTTTAATGAAAGTGGCCTCTGAAAACTGGCTTTCGAGGAATGATTCACGGGTCTAGCCTATTTATTTTACAATGAGGTTGATGTAAGAGTTTGATGCGGAGTGCACACATATGCAGTATACAATATATTTATAGTTTTATAACATTTTATGCATTTTATTCAACTATTTTCTGCTCATTGTTTTTTCAACAATTTACAAGGCAGATGTTTTGGATTTATCCACATTGAATCACACGTGCCACACGGCCCCCGAGGAGAAGGCTAGTATCCTGGTGAGGACCTTCTGTCGCCTTTGCCCTTAAAAATGGGGTTAAATGCCTGATTATCATAATCTGGCAAATCCTGAATATTCAGTAAAGATGAATAATGCCGACTAATTTTGCGGTGCAATTATTTATTTATTTTGTTCTGGAGAGGATTTTCCATTCCTGTGAATAAGGCACAGATACACTGTAGATCTCGATGTCTTAAAAATATAGATTCAGTGGGCTTACGAAAGGGAGGACGTGGTGTCAACTCAGAAGGCAAATGTTTAATTTTGGAAATGCTTTCATGTCATCAATTGTACATATTGTATAAGATAATTTTGAGGAGAATGCAAAATACATGATACACTGTCACATTCCTACCCTGTTGATGTACATGCTCTCCAACATACAAGTTGTCACTCCGAAGATACTTTATGGTGGTAGTAGCCTAACCTTTGCTATTTTGGTATGCTGGCAGGGTCTTCACCCTCCTTACCCCTTTGATTGAAAGAGGGCATAGAGGCTCAGCCTAGGCTCTCTCTACAAGTCTCTTGAGATTTATCGTTTGATCTCTTTTGAAGTTCAGCACTTTTAGTCCATGTCTGTGATTGGATGGTTGGATATGAATAATTCATGTTTAGCGTAGTAGAAGTGGAGATGATAGTAAAGTATTTTCTGCTTCTTGTATGCTTGGTTGGCAAACCATGACAATTTTCCTTTGGATTTTTCATCCCTTCAAAACAGCAATTTTAGGTTTGTTGTTTTTTTTAATGAAATTCCCAGTTCTAGATTCACTACTGTAGGCGAATAATGTATTGTTAGGGGACATTCGTTTGAGTGTTTTTTGTCTTCAGTTATGTGCTTTTTCTAGGATGTCATCTTGTCCATCGATTGACCCAATGTCCCATGGTACTTTTTTTGAAAAGAAAGGGGCCACTCATGTAACTTTGAAGCTTTGACATTACATAGCTGACATTTAACGCTTTATGCACCGTGTCTAATACACATATATCCTGTGTATATTGAAAGGGCTTTCTTTGGCCAGACATTGATGGTGAGAAAAAAAGGCAAAAAATGTGGTACTAAACCTGCCCTAGCTACGTAATATGAGTTTTGAGTTTTCATCTTTTCACAAGATAAAAATAAGTTGTTCCTTCATATTCACTGTGTTCCACTGACCAATGTATTTTTATTATGTATGAAAGCACAATATGTTACTGTTTTGGAAGGGTAAATACATTTAGATGCCTCCAACTAGATATAAAAAAACAAACAAAATGTTTTATATACCCTACCATTTTTCCTTAGGAATGATATATCAATGGCAACATAGTTGATTAAAATGATCCTATTGTAGAAGGGTACTACTGTATTGTCAGGAATCTCCTGTATTATCCAATGAAGATGGTCACCCACCTAATTTGACCTTTAAAGTTGCTAGTGCATGGAGTTTGAAATATTTCTAACTTTTAAGACAAAAGAAGCTGAAAAACAAGTTGTCTCCAAAATGGCTAATTAGCTCAAATGGCCAACCGAGTCAGAACTTTGGTTTCTGCAAAGTTCAAGGGGATACAATTCACCCCTGCAGCCCCTCTCTGCAGCTGTCAAGAAGCTTATTATTCCCCCTCTGGTCCCATGTACTGCAGCCCTCTTCATAGCCCTGCATCAGGAAATTCACACGTCTTAAGACACCCTTCAAAAGGATTTGGTGTGCACCACCCTTTGTTTCTCATGCAGGGCTTTAGCAACCCCACCGCTCCCCTCCTCTGCCAAACAACGTGGGAGAGCTGGTATGTCCGAGTAGAGGGGGCATGCCTGTCGCCCCCCTAGGTTCTTGATAAAGCATTATCTGTTGAACAGGACTGCTTGTACGTCTTCATAGCACACTATGGTGCATACATGGAAGACTCACTGACTAAATGTAGGAAAATATCCTTATGTACGTGATAGAATTATAAGAAAATCAAACCAATATTGTCAGAGGGGATCTCATCGCAGTATGGTCCAAATTATTAAATGTGCACTACAATATGTGTGATTGAAAAGTTCTATGGTAGTCCACCCCCACATGTCAAACCATGAGTTCTATGATCCCCTTCAATCCAGTTTCAGAGAACATCACAGTAAGGAGACTGCCCGCATCAAGATCACTGAGAACCTCCTCATTGCCTCGGACTCCGGCCACATCTATATCCTCATCCTCCTAGACCTCTCAGCTGCCTTTAACACTGTCTGCCGTACGGTTCTCGTGGATTGAGTGTCAGAAAGTTAAAAAACTCCTATTCCATCACGACCCATTTCAACCAAGGCAGGTTCTGTGCTTGGACCTCTCCTCTTTATCATTTATGTGCTCCCCCATGGTCAAATTATAAGCCACCACAGTCTTAGATTCAACTGCTACTGATGACACCCAACTATACTATGACTCCCAGTTAAGTCCTGTGTCACCTACAAAATCCTCCTCCTCACTCGCAAGTCCCTCCACGCCCTAACCCCACAATACCTTTCTGACCTCCTACACCCCTACATCTCTTGTCTGAGGACATGGCACTATTCTCCATCCCCCACACCAGATGGACTTCTGGGGACCATTTAGTGTGGCTGCCCCAACCCTATGGAACTCCCTCTCATTGGAGATCCGATATGCAGAGTCCCTAGAAACATAGGGCACCTAAAAACGTGCCTGTTTTGTCAAGCCTAATACTGTACTGACTGAACTAATTTGAACTATTTTTAGTGGTACTGTTTTAATTATACTGATTTTTTTTTGGGGAAAGGCGCTCTTAATTTAAAGTTATTAATATTATTATTAGTAAATGTCCATTCTGGCCGGTTTGGTAATTTATGTTGTAAGACTGCGTAACAAAAGAAGCAAAACCTTATGTTCTTCGTATTTGATAAAAATCAGTCACCCATAATGTGTAATTAAATTATAGCCATAGAAAGCTATTTATCTAGAAAAAACATTTTCAGTTACAGTTCTAGAGGTACCCTAATTGTCCAGGGTACACAGTCATTTGTTGTGGTTCTTCACAGTGTGTTCAGTCACTCTGAAGTTACATACAGTAGCATGGAGCGCAGAGAGAACACTTTCTCAATGCAGATCACATTCCAGTTCTTGATTATTGTGCTACTTACACCCTTTTATGAGTAGGAGCCACAAAGATAATCCCTGGGATCTCTGTATGTGCCAAGTGGCCACGATGAAGATTAAAAAAATTATACAGTTTGGAGCACTTCAAAAAGAATACGAGTGGATTGGGAGGTTTGCACATGTGGGTTTTTTCAACTAGCCAGCCTGTGATTGTGATCTGAGGGGATGCTCTTGCTTTGATAGCTGAGGTCTAGGAACATGATAAGACAACTGTATGTGTTATGACAAGATAGAATAGTCTGTTACAGTTACATTGTCTCGGATCGTTTCGGCACTTTTGGTTCAACTGAATGCAAAAGGTCTTGTCTGCGGTTGTCTGCCCAACATAATCAGCTTTACGTTGTTTCTCCCGAATTGTCCTGAGAATGCACTAATTGGATTTAGTACTGGACAAAAGGTTCTGCCTACTGTGCGGATTTGAGGAGCTTTTCAATGGAGGCGGCTGGTTTGCAAACCTATCTTACAAAAGGGAAGTGCATCACAATTATTACAGTCTTTGTTTAAAGATGAGCGATTTACATTATTAACGCTTTAGCGCTCAAGTACTTAAAGCTATTTAGATTGATTTCTCAGTGTTACGCTGTAAAAGGCCAGCAGAAAGAAAAGTACCCTCTTCCCTCCCTATCTCTCTCTCCACGAATCCTGTCAGACCAGTTCATAGACTGGAGTCACAAGACGACTGATTTATTCATTTCACCCTCTCAGATGGGAGGTACCACTATTCACAGGTTGTAGCTTAGCCCAGGATATCATGTTGCTGGCCTGCAGATTGCTTTACCCAGTTGGCAGTGGTTCAAAGAGTGACTGTTGGTCCTTTGACCCACAAAGAGGATGAAGCTTTGAGCCATCATAGCTGGGGTTTTACTTTGATTCCATACACTGTTTTAATAGCAGTGCGTGTGTGTGTGCTGTATTTCCTGCAATTGTTTTTAGATCAAATGTTGGTCTTTTTTCTTTACCCCCCACCTCCCTTGTGTTGGTTGTACATTTTTTGTCTGCATTTTTTTTTACAGTTTTCCCATAACAGTGACATACATGAATATTATCAATGTAGAGGTCAGTACGTTTGGCAAACTAACGTTACAGAGTCCTATGACGATGAATGGGTCTCATTTTACCGCCAATATCCACAACCATGTGGGATTTCCAGGCCTATTCACCTGGGGCCATGGCATTCAGAGACAGATCTTAAGGAGGAGGAAGTGCGGCTTCGTGACTACCCTCTTGACTCCTCTTAAACACACTTCCTGGCTAATTAACTGTAATCACACACAGATGCATTAAGTTCCCTTTATAGGTAGTATACGAAAATAGGAACGGAGTTTTTATGTAAGGACCCAGTATTCGGCAGTAATTTTACTATTAAACAAGATGTACTGCAATATGACTGTTTCTGTCTGACTTCCTGTTCATCCTTATCACTGGTTTCATCCCAGCAGTCTACTGGCTGTACCTCAGACCTATTATATACAATGAGAGAGCCATGTTGAGCACTCTATTAATTTCATACTTCTTGTTTTAAAGAACATTTGTATTTTCATTATGTTCTGCATTATTTATTATGCATTATGTGATTCTATAATGCTGGCTTATGATTGCAGAGAAATATGTAGGACAACTTCTTGGAAACTCAAATAAAATTAAGCTTTTTTACTATTGTAAAGCAATAGTATTTTTGTGTTTCTTTGGTGTTGGCAACCAGCCACACAGCTGTCTTGTGCTTAAGTCATGAGATTTTACTAGGGAGGCTGTTTAATAACGAGAAGCATTTTATCCACCCAATAGATCTCATCTAATAAAGGGAATACAAAGGGATAGAGAGATGCAATTTGAGGACATTTAGTCAGCTTTAAACATTGTCTTTCAGTATGTCAAATGGTTGAGTGTTTTTTTTTTATGTTGCAAAGCACATGCCTTTAATTTTTCTTAGGACCTGATGTCCTCCTCTTATACAAGCCATGGCATGTAAAGTTACACTGCGGGATCTCACAGATAGCGATTGATGTAAAGGTGTTTTCTTTTGACTTCTGTTTGGGCACCTGTAGCATTGAAACAAAACCCCGGCTCCATGTCAATGGGATGTCTGTTGGTGTCTTTCAGCTTTCTCTTCATATACATGCCATTTGTATTCTATTATTCTGTATTGAAAAGATAGTGGTTAGGCTGACAACAATCAGAACATTCACCCAAAGTCTTCTAATTGGCTATTAAGTTAGTCAGTGGTACACAATCATATGATTTAGAACCACGGGAGTTGATTAATTTGCCACTGAGAAAGTCTCACTCTTCAAAATGGATTGCACTTTGGTATCAATTACTTTAAATATGTTTCTCCAGAAGAAACTGTCAAGTCTTGTCTGCAATGCTGCTGTATAAGTCCATTCAATGGTACTTGTACATGTTGATGCGTCTTCACTTTACTTCTAACTTGCTTGGTGTCTTACTTGCCTGATGATGGTAGAAACAGGAAATGGGTCAGTATACCCTCTCGTTGATATGTACACCTCTCTTTCTGCTTTCTCCCTGAATACACCGTGGACCTTAAGCCATGATAAGGATCTCTCCACGAAACTCAATGCAGACCAGCATAGCTAGGGAGTGCTGCACTGTATTGTGCACAAGGTCAAAAAGTGGAGTGTTACATGGGGTCACAACTCTGCAGCCTGTGGATAAATTGTGGTTTTGTTTCCTGATAACTTTTCTCAATAAACTAAAATGAAGGGTTTGTGCCAGGGATTTTTTATGAAATTATGGGGAAGCATTGAGAGAGTTCAAAAGGCTGAATAAATCAAATAAATGTATGACAAAAAAAGTAAAAAATATATAAATTATTGAAGCATCTTTTGACAGTTAGTCCCCTCATAAAAAAATGTATTCTTACCCGACCCCATGCTTTGTCTGTGTTGATTTAGGATTGCTTTCTGCCACACAATTTAACTTCACATTATAAATATATTTATCAGTGCCACTCTATTTTATTATCTTTAGACAGTGACATCCTAACTCTAACTCTTGAAAATATTTCTCTAAAGTCATCACTTTGAAAGGAAAAGACAACTTCACATGGTTAGCTAGACTAACATACTTATCTTATCTCATGTCAACATCACAACGCAAGCATGGAAAGTGAAGTGTTTTGTTTTGGCACTTAAAAAATGTGTGTGCCTGTACAGCCACACCTACTGTAAAAATAAGGATCAGTTGCTCAGCCTTTCAAAGTTTTTGGCCCATGTTCGCCATAAGCTCCAATTGCCTTAGGGTTCATAAACAACTCAAATCAAAGTCGGCTGTATAACTATGTTTGATGCTGGCATAAAGACTTACTGAACAGTAACAACAAGTTGAGTGCAGTGTGCTCTGTTTTTAGATAACTCTGGCTTGTATGGGCATTGAAAGATTTTTACTCTTGAATGTGACATACTGTAGACTGTAATATAGCCTTCATATACCTGTTTGTCATAAATCATCGGCTGACTAAAGACCCAAGGCGTTGTAAAAAAGATGGCTTATCACAGTCTTAAACTGCTTAAGGAGGTGCTATTTGTGAGCAATATTTGGTTTTGTCTCAGGAGCCTTAGACTTGGTAAATTCACTGCTTTGTTTGGGTCAGCTGACTTTTGGAGTTAATCCTAAAATTACCCAGTAGGCTTCAAAGGTAAATCCACTAATTCAAATAAGTATTTGTTTGACTTATGACTTTGGCTTTAGGTTTGCCCGCAGAAATGCAACATAGATTGAATTTCAAATGAATGTTTAGATTTTGACTTTTTTGTGTATTTACGTCTGTCATGATGAACCGATACAAATTCTGTGACAGCCAATGTTTCAAGTTCAGAATTGTATCTTGTGCTCAAAACACTTGAGTAAGGCTGTGACAGAAATGTGCACACGTCTCAAATTTGCCCAAACCCTCTGAACCATTCCTTGTCAGAGGGCCAGGCTCCTGTGTATTCCTGTCAGAGCTCACTGACAGAATAGGGCAATGTTCTCATTCCATTTGGGTAGAGAGCACAATTAAAGCATAGCCTAGCCTCAGTTTACCCAGAGTGATGGACGATGCTTGTCTCAGTGGTTTTAGCCCCTGTTCTGAGTACCCTACTACGGAGGCTAGCTTGTTCTTTGAATGGAAATTGTCTATTTGACCGTTTTCCAGTAAAACAGGGCTGAGTAAGTGAAAGGTGCTTTTATATCTGACCATGGTCCCATGGTTTGACTGTTACAAAATTACCTAAGTGAAACAAAAAGAAAGACAGATTCGACCAGATATCACAGATATAGTTTGAATTTAAAATAAGCTATCATCTTTGTGTTGTCCTCTATATTGTGTGGTGCCAGCACATTATGTGGATTCCCTCGACAAAGACTGTTTTATTCTATAGCTATAGCTTCTGTCCTGAATGGAAGCAGTCTTTTTTGGCCGATATAAACAAGTCAAAACCCATTTTATGAATTTGATGAACAGGTTAAGTTTCGATGTGAAGTCATATTGTCCTAAGATTATTCATGTGATATCAAAGTGGGTTTTGGAACGGAAAACGTTTCTGCTCTATGTTACCATGTTACCATGATCTATGTTTTTTTTTTTATTTGTCTTTCTGAAATCATTGGTCTTGACAATATTGATGTCATAGATCTAGTGACCCAAAATTGTGTCTTGGCCGTACTCTATTATTCCTTTTGTCGTGGCACAAAATCAAGAGGCCAGCGAAGCATGAGAGTCTGGGCACGGCACACTGATGTCACTGATATAATTTGGAATTGTTTGATGAGTGTGTAATTGTAGCATTGACTAGCAGTGACCTGACGTTTCTTTTGTGTTGGCATCCAGGGCCTCCCCAGTCCCTTGTGAAAGGGCTGAAAACACCCATGGTCACTGGACCATGTAGTAGGGATAGACACTGATCTGTTAGGTATAAGGTGGATAGTAGGTAATTCCCTTAGAGCAAACACTTTGACATACAGGATAACGTAATGTGCCTACTTGAATCTTTTTAATCTCACTTTTAATTGTGTTTGTTTTTATCCCACAGGTGTCCTCTTGTGCTTGGCCAATGAGATAACTGCATGTGTGAAGCCAAAGCAGCCAGCAATGGAACCCTGGCCTGCAGTGGCCTGGGTCCTAATGCTGACTGTCATTGCTGATTGGCTGGAAATGGCCCAGTCCAGGGACTTCACAGAACAAGACATTATCTACCTCCACCCCTCAAGTAAGAGTCTGACCTGGTACTAATATTCCCAGTATAGTTAATTAGTGTTCACATTTCACATAGATCTTTTCTGGAAAACACCTGCTTCCAGAAAACACCTATCTGGTCTTCACGTATAATCTTGGTACCAGTACAAATGTTTCCTTTTTACACTATAACACAAAAACAAAATGACTATTACTTAACATAATGTGTATGAGGTTTTGATCAACTCTTCGTTTTAATGAATTTCAATTATTGATCAAATATATAAATTTTTCTATTTTTTATTTTTCTATTTTCTATTTTTATTTAAACCCCTCAAACATGGTTATTAACTGATATCTCTGAATCAAAAACTACCAGCATCAACATCCACTGCTTAATGTATGTGTCTAAACTAAGTCTCTACAGAAACAGCATAGAACCATTACTATTCTTCATATGTAAATTGCATAGAACAATTTAGACATATATCCCTAACGAAGCCTACTTGGCATGCTTTGGCCTTTGTTTGTTTCTTGTAGCTAAACTTATCAGACAAGTCCATTACGGTTGAAAGCATGTGAAGTTTGAGGCTGTGAAGTTACAACAATGTGTATGCCATGCACAGTAAATAAGTCTGCACCTGTTGGTAGAGATTAGACCAAAGGATGTGACCAGTCAATCCCCCTGACGGGGTGTGATGGAACAGAGATGGTCATGCCAACGTGATGGTCTACGGTTGCTGATCCCCAGGCCTGGCCGGGCATCCATGTGGCCATGCTCTGGTCTCTGAGAGTCAGCCAAAAAGGCCTAGCGTGAGACCTATACCCCGCTCAAAAAGCCTGTCATTACACAGACACTGTTATTACAGGGCAACCCTAATGAGGCCAGGGATGGAGAAGCCACTCTATCGGTGTCTATAGCTATGCACCCCCTCTCTTTCTCTCTCTCTATCGCTCTCTCTCTCTCTCTTCCCCCCTCTCCCTCTCCCTCTCTCTCCCTATCAGGATTTTCTGTGAAGTGAGACCCCATTCTTTATTACATTCCTTGTATTATTACCACTTACGCCGAACCTTAAAAGACCCGTTCCGTTTCAAATGTGGCTGATCCTTATGGGGTATAAAAACCACTGTCATGGGCTATGTTGGGAAAGCTGTCAGGGGTGTATCCAGCATATCCTTTTCTGATCCTCAGACAAACCAGACAGAGCCACAGCTGGTGCAGCAACTGTCTGCTCCAGCCTTCCCCATTTACTCACACTCACACACACCCTTGTAACATCAGGTCCGGGTCGTTTGAAGTGTGGCATGGGATCATGTGCTCCCATGTGTAGCTAACCATCACAGTCATCCATGTTGTTACTGTCTTTACCACTTTTACCTCCACTCACTTATGGCCTAGGGCCAAAGTTTATTTCTGTTGATTCGCTTGTGATAAACTTTGTAGAAAGTGAGATGGATGTTTAAAACGATTTTGCAACCCTCAGTCAAAACAGCCCGAAACATCCCCTGCCTTTGATGGGTCTTTTGCTCTTCTAGGCATTCAGTGCCAATGCACACTCAATGATTGTCCACTGTAGTTTTAGCCAATGAAGCGGACTTTTGACCATTACCAAGCCTTTGCTGAGGGTAATTGATTGATTGTTATACTTTGGCATTCCCTGTGACTCGGACAAAATGTTCCCCTGTGAACCGAGTGCAGAGACCAACTAATTGGACTTCAGTGTCAATTAGATCATGTTCCATTTTCCACGGGCAGAGCAGTCTTTCCTAAAATGATACTCTGTTTCTCAGTCAGTGGTCACCCATGCTTGTCTAGCCAAGTGTAAAGCTTGATTTGATTTATTTTAGACTCCCCATACCTTCACCAGTTAGCGGCCAAACAAGTTGGTCAGCCTCAGCCTCTGCGGGAACCATAAGCCCCCAAGATTAAGGGCCTGAAACAACTCACAACTCTAACCAGGACTTAGGCATGGTAGAGGTCAGCTCTCCTGCTTTTAGTAACAGAGCCCAGTCTAGTGTAGCCTAACAGGCCCCTGTCTAGCCAGGAAAATCCCTTCAGATCTGAGACTCTTTCATCACACGCTGGCAAAAGTCCTTGGATCAGGTTTGTAACAAGCTGGCTTTCTGGGATACTGCGGGAGACCACCCCTCCGCTTCCACTGGGGATTTTGTCATTTGTTATATTTGTTCTCTCTCTCTCTCTCTCTCTCTCTCTCTCGCTCTCTTTCTCTCTCTCTCTGTGTGTATGTAGGACCCTGTTTGTGTCTCCTCATGTGCCAATCTTTTTGTCTGTGTGGTTGTGTGCACTGCAAACTCAGAGGTGCCTAATTTGTTTGCCAATATGTTAGTGAGTGTTCATGTGTGTCCGTGAGCACACACTGCCGTGCCGTCTGGTGCGTGAATTCTGTGTGTCTTTGTGGAGGGTCTAGCACCGAGCCGGTACCCAGACACCCTGGGAGATAAAGGCAGGGGTCGCGGTCTGGCCGAGGCTACAGCCTGCTCTGGTACTGAATGAAGTCTGCCTGACCTGCAGCTGTCACTAGGGAGAGGATTGTGTGGAGGAAGGGGGGTAACTAGATAAATGTAATAGTGTTACATTTGAAAGAGTAACGGGCTCAAAGTTTGATCACAACATATGGCTACTGCCATGTGTGTTTTCTTTCTTCTCCGGGGACTTTGTGTTGTAAAAGGAGTGCAACTGCTGTTTGCTTAATGTGTCAGGGTAATAAGCCTTAACATTCCCTAAATTTTCAATAAGTACATACTTGATTTATATTCATCTTGTCTCAAGTATCAAATGTAATAGTTTTTGAAAGAGGCTTTAAGTTATGAAATCAACTGTCATTCTGACTTTTTCAGCTTTGACTGGCTAGCAGCCAAACAAATGTAACTATTACTCAAACCCAAACATATTTCTATAAGAAGTAGCTGGTATTTTTTTAGCTCAGGAAATATCTGTAAACTATGACTGCATTATGCTCACAATCATGGGCACAATACTCAATCTATATGTTTGTATTTCTGTCTTCCCACAGCCACGCCATTCCCAGGTGGATTCAAGTGCTTTACCTGTGAAGAAGCAGCGGATAACTATGAGTGTAATCGCTGGGCGCCAGACTTGTACTGCCCACCAGGTAGTAACATTTGGATATTTAAAGTCATAACTAAGACTGGAGAAACCTGTGGTTCTATGTTTGCTAACACACAGTATTGCAAATTTGCCCACTATGCCCAAACCTGTTCCACCCTAACCCTAACCCAACATTCTCTGTAGTCACTCAACTCACAGATGCCTTGTTATATATTTAGATTTGACATTATTTCCAATTCAGTGGGCTTACACAAGATTGTACATGATGACACTGTTTGTTCGTTGTAAGCCTCTGTTACTGTATATTATTGCATATATATTACATTAGCCATGTGCTTGCCTTGTCCAACCACACAAATTTACAACTCAGCCATAATGAAGAAATTACTCTTACCCTCACCCTATAAGCCCAATGCATTCTTTGTTAAAAAGCACGCTCTGTGCTGAGAGATAACAGAGCATGACCAGAAACCGATGGAATGCTCTTTGTAATGTGGTATGATCTGCATTTCCCCCAGTGGTTTGACACCTGACCGAAGTAACATTCAAGGCATGTGCCTAATAGTCACGTTTGTAGGATACCAATGGTGCAGTTTTGTAAATCATTTTTTAACCATGTTTACTGTTGTGTATGTTTCCAGAGACCAGATACTGCTTTACCCATCACGTGATTGACGGGGAGGGGGACAGTGTGACGGTCACCAAGCGATGTGCGGCCCTGGAGGACTGCATGTCCACCGGATGCGCTGAGATGGACCATGAAGGAAACAAGGTGAGGGGGGAAATACCTCTCTAATGTGGGGAGATTACGTGAATTACTTGGAGGGTTTTCCAGAACATGTATAGTGGTCTAGTGGTTGACTTACCAGGAGGGTAGTTTATGGTCTGGGAGGCCGCTCTGCCTATTTGCTTCTGGTCAAGGCCGGGGTCAGAGTCAGGGTCAGCAAGACGTAAAATGGTCCAGAATGTGGATGGCCTGCTCCATTCTCAGTCAGCACCTCTTAACTGAGCTTTTTAGTTAATCCCGAGATCCTCCAAAGTGCTCAGTTCAGATAAGATTAGGCCAGGGCCCTGTCATTTTAATCCCTGCTGAAAGGTGTGTGTCTTCAAAATGAATGCAGACTCTGTGTTCCTAACTCATACGGCGAAGGATGAAAATGGCAGGAAATAAGTAACAGGCTATGCATTCGAAAGCTGAATCCAAAAAGACAAGTACAACTGAGCGTGCTGTAATTTTGAACATTTCTATGTTTATTGCTTAGGTGTGCACCTCCTGCTGTGAGGGAAATATCTGCAATATGCCACTACCCTGGAACGAGACTGAAGCGGTTTTTGCCACAACCTCTCCTCTTAGTTGCACCACAAGATTGTCACTAAACTATAAAAAGATGTTATGTCTTCTCTTTTTCACCCTCTTCTCAAGCTATGCTTGAAAATGGAGAGAATTAACTGATATTGTGTCTATCAATCAATCAGAAAAATAACACGGGACATCATTTACTTTTTCTAGATAGATGCCTCACTACACTAATAGGATTTATTTTCCTTTTGAATGCAAAAGGGATTGGTTTTGATAGCCATTCAGGTGCCTGCTGGGAATCAAGAAAACAAGCACTTAGTACTGTACACCGTTTCATGCACCTACACTGTTGCTGTGGTTCTTGAAGGATCAAATATTCTTACCATGACCGTGATGTTAGAATCTTCTCTCCACATGGTCCTCTGAACCACAACTATGGGTAAACTGTTAACCAGCAAATTTGTCTAGACTTGTTCAGTCTTGTCAATTCAAGGGCTTCTACATTTTGTGTGTGATGTGTTGAGTGATGAGTAAAACTTTAAGAGCAAACCTTCTCTAACAGGTAATTACTGTTTAAATTTTTTGTTTTTTATACTAGATTTGGATTTTTAAGTCAATATTTCACCTTTTTTTTCTTGGACACATGTATATATAAACATAGTATTTATTTTTATATCTATTATTGTCTACCTAATGTGAACATGTGTGAAATGTGATGCCTGTAGTTTGTTTACTTTAGCATGTAACTGAAGTGCCGAATCCATTTATTTTCCATGTGAAATAGATGATGGGCTTCTGTTTCTTTTTGTGTCTGATTTGGAAAGTAGTTTTATCAACGTGGAAAAGAAAGCTGGCACCTAGGGATCAAATAGTAATTCCTAACCCTGTAGGTTAAAACGTCTTGGGGTTTCCTTTCAAATTAGATGTCAAAAATAAAGTGCAAGCCTATTTTGGTTTATTTTATTGCCATATTTTCCGATGGGGCAAAATAGATT
Organism: Galaxias brevipinnis; assembly: GCA_036023535.2. Lineage (NCBI taxonomy): Eukaryota > Metazoa > Chordata > Actinopteri > Galaxiiformes > Galaxiidae > Galaxias > Galaxias brevipinnis. The sequence goes on from JAVQIZ010047375.1 coordinate 18,484, forward strand.
TGACTTTCCATGGAATGGGTTGCCCACGTGGTTTTTGCACTGTATTGTTTTGCCTGTGCTTTTGAGTCTCATTTTGAAATGATAAAGTCTGCCACAACAGTTAAAGTATTTGGTCTGAGAGGCAATTATAGAATATTGTACACACACTCTAGTTGTTCTTCTCAATATTCACTCTCACCATGTTTTTAGAAAAAATTCTGTTCATATGAAAAGCAGTGCTAACCTTTGTTCTGTCTATGGCAGGTCTTCCATCAATCAAATCTTGTTCACAGTGTAGCTGGCAAAAAAAAATGCAGTGCTTGCAAATAGTGTTATTGTTCTCTAGGCTTTATGATTTGTTTAGGCTTGCTGCCCGAGACACGGGAAGGCTGGTTACTTCCCCCCTTTCTCTTTTGCTTGCTCTCTTACACACACATACACACACTGTCGGCTCAATCAAAAGCCGCCAAAGGGCAGGAGGAAACCTGGTAGCCAGCAAATCTTATCACATGTTGCCTTTATCGATTCTATTTAACACATGTATACAAACCATGTAAGAAGTATTTGTGCATGATCCAATCATCATTGAAAAGCAGATAGTTGCATGCCAGTTTTATGCCACGTAATGTTATGTATTTGTCTGTTTTATTTGCTTATATGTGTAAATATCTGTGTATATAGATGTAAGATAATTTGTACCTTTCTATTAAACATGATGTGACGACACCTGTTTTGGAATATTTGTTAGATTAACTTGAAAATGGTGGGGAAATTATTGAATGGCAGTTTGATAGTTCCTAGTTTTTCAATCCTATGACTCTGTGGGTCAATTCCTTATTCAATCATTAATACAATAAAATCCTGTTGCTACCACTCCTGCATTCCATTGCTATTTATGCCACCATTCAACTGTTCTCCCACTGTTTCCCAGTTGCCTTTTTCCACAGATTGTGGATTTTCCATGCAGGGTACCAAGCATGGCTCCAGTAAATCAGCTTTGTTTTTCTGCCGGTCAACCAGAGAGTACCAATGAATATCAAAATTAACTGGGATGACGTCTACAAGTGACTCATTTGAACTGTGCAAACCTACTTCATAAGCAGTATCAACCATACATAGATGGACTTCCCCATTCTGAGCACTTCCCAGACTGAGGGTTCCCAGACTTCCTTGTGTTAAGGGTGGGAAAAAAAAGTGAACTTAACCCAGAAAATGTTTTTGTTCCCCCTGTTTTTGAAAGTGGAGGTTCTGTTGACCCTCAGAGCAAGGCAGGGCAGTGGTGGGATTTGCTCGGTACACATCTCCTCTGTGTTGTTTGTGGATATGTATAGGTTGGGGTCTGACAATGGTTGTGCCTACCCAGACTCTTATATCATGTATTTGAGTAGATTTGTAAACTGGTTACTGTTGCAAAACTCTTTATTGGACATAAAATGGTTGTGTATTATTTCTTCAATTCAACATTGAAGACTCAGAACCTTCCTAGAGAGATGTAATTTGGGAACACAAACTCGGTTGGATGTAACTCCAGGGGTCAAAGGTTAATATCCTGGCATCTAAGTTCGTTCTATTTCACAGATGGACTCCATGGATAAAATTAAGTCGACTTTGTTGAGTTTGTAAAGGCATTCGGTTTCACAGTGCAGTGCCTCTTAATCTTGAAACAGCCTCAATATGTGAGAGAAAAAAATACCTCTTACCTTCTTTTTACCTTCTCGTCTTTCAAGGCAACCAAAATGGCAATGTCCTTCTCAGGCTTTTTACCCTGAAGTGCAATTTCTAATCCTTTTTTTTTTAAAGGAAGGATTAGTCTTTTGCTTTAACCCCAGGACCTGTGATGGTGTTCATTTAAAGGTGACCACTAGTTGTTCAGATGATCTGTGTCCACATTTGAATAGAAGCAATGCCCCTCAGCCAAACAGTGCAAACGAACAAGAGAACAAACTCCACACCATAGAGCCTTTGTTAGAGAGTTAAATAAAGATTGTACAAGTGAACCTGTTTTGAATATATATTATGGTTATTTTGATGCAGTTATGATTAAGGCATGCACTATGTGCCACTGTGTCTCTAATGGGTACAAAGACTTGTTGAATTGCTGAAAATGCTATGCTGTAGCTGTACACAAATCAAACGAGGTCCTTAGTTTCAGATGTCTTCAAGTGCTTATCATATTGTAAAACACTACCAAACACTGTAACCAGAAAGAGAAAAGCCTAATTTCGAATGAGCTACAACATACAGCATATTTACTGAGGACTGTGATCAGGTTGAGTACCAGTTTGAACTTTGAAGAATGTTCCCCCATTGTACAATAGCATTGCTGCATATCCTGTTCAGTGTGTCCGTGCTGTGATTGTAATTATCCTGGCTGCAGACGCCCGGGACACAGAGAGCTGCAATGGAAACAAACTGAGGACCCACTTCCTGAAGGTCTCTGACAATGTCAACCATCGCTACTGTTCCTGTAGTAAGGATTTGTATTGTATGCTTGCTAAAAAGCTATTGTTATTATAATGTACTTGTACACTGGTCAGTGCTTGTGGCCAAGGAAAATTTATTTTGCCACGGCATATACTTATTCAGGGATATAGATGTAATGAATCCTTGATACTATTAAGCTGTTGCACCTGGAGATTTGGTTGTACAGTGAACAGAGGAGGGCTAAAGAATAGAGTTTGTGCCTGACCGTGACAGAGGTTTTATGGCTGGATGGTGATTCCTGGGAGGGTTGACAGGGAAAAGGGGAAGGGGTGTGTGGGTGCTTTAGTCACTGGTTGAATCAGCTGTGCCCCCGCTATCCCCTTGGAATGTCCGAGGAAGAGGATTAGAAATGGATTAGGGTGCACAGCCCAGGTGAGATTACACGGGCCACAGTACGTATGACTGTGTCTGTGTGCATGAGTGGTATGTGTGAAAGTGTGTGCATGTGTACATGTGAGTGTGCATGTAGGTTTGATATATTTTGCAGTAAAAGTAGCTATTATCATTATATTTTTATTTATTTTATTTTGTATTATACAGTAGTTTGTGCACGCGCTTCTGTAGCCCACTGCAGGGGAAAGTCAGAGGAAGCCATCCTGGCTATTATAAATAAAATGATTGACATTCTGTTGGGAAGACAACTTAAGCTCTCTCAAGTGTACCCTCCTTCACACATTAAGATAATGGGTGTAATTATGAGATCAGCCTTTATGGCAGTAAAAGTGCAGGCAAGCATTTGAGCAAAAGGGAAGTGGTCTATATATATTCTGAGTAAGTCACAAGTAATCGAATTTTTTAAACCCTAACTGTACAACTTGAAAACCACATCATGCTAACAAAACAGTGTTTCCTTAATTCTTGGTTGCTTGACATAGCAAACAACCTTGTACTTTGAAATGGTGAATCCATTAACATGGTAACTAATGAGAATAGTCTTTGTGTGATTGATGTTGTCACTGTTAAATTAGTCCCTGGTGCCTTGGAGGATAAGGCTGTCTATAAATGAAGCTGTCAACGTGGGAACAGGGGCTTGTGCCCTGGCCTGGGTGGGACAGAGGAAATATTACAAGCGGACAGTGATCCAAGGGTGAATGTTTCTCACCAGGAAGACAGTGACAGTAGGGAAGCATGCTGGGGCACTTCAAAATATTCCAGGAAATGGAACTGTTTTAGGTGCATTAGGGGATTTTGAGGTGAAAGATATATTGACTAGTGAACTTACTTTGCTTGAGTTTACGAGGCCACAGCTGATAACAACACATCTTAAATCATCTTGTATAGGAACATCACAAGTCCTAGCGATAATCTGTATCCTAATTGAATTAAATTCCTGGTGTTAAGGCCTAACAGGATTACTGCCAAAGGGGATGTGAATGAACAGGGCACTCTTTGTGGACAGCTATGGGATTACATAGGCTACACTGTGACAGTGTCTCGGTGTATGAGTTTGCCTTATCAAGGGTAAAATTTTTGCACACACACACACACACACACACACACACACACACACACACACACATGGCCAGTATTTCATAGAGACTTTGTACACTATGAGAGCAAAGCAGGTTTCATGGATACAGGACAGTGAGTCGGAAAAAATAATTGTGGTTAGTTTAGGATATCTTGCTGTCTAGTTTTTGGAAAAAAAACGAAACCCATTATAAAACAATATTTGAAATAATCATGAGTCACTGAGTGAGCTTGATTTTCAGTAAGACTGTCATTTTAGCAATAGTTTATTCTCTGAAAATATGTCTTAACTGTCAGTCATGTCAACTATACATATTTCATGCAAACTAAAAAGAAAGTGGTGACCTACATATATATATATATATACATTAGGGTACATATATGTATATATATATATATATATACATATATGTACCCTAATGAAGAATCATGCCACGTCTTCCACCCTAAAAAATGTATCCTTGTGTTTAAAGGATATGGTGGCGTGGTACAGTTCCTAATATTCACAAAATCTTGACAGTCATGTTTAATGAAAATGAATCAGTATAGGAGTTGATAAAGTCATGTAGCCTGCAACATCATCTACCTCAAAATGTAAAAAAAAAAAAAGTATATATATATTATATCTGTATAACATGTGACCCACTAATGACAGCAAGCAATTATTAGCATTAAGGGAATTTCGGGGAAAACAGGCGATGGTGGTGGTCTGCCCGAAAATTCCATCAACACAATAAAAACAAAGATATAAAATGGGCAAAACTGACATGCTGCTATAAGTCATTAGGAATCTGGGAAAGATTCCAATCAGCCTGTGAGAATTACAAAAGAGAGGTGGTAAATGACTGACAGCAACAACAACATTCAGTAAGAGAGTCAATGTGACAGGGAAACCTCTCGGGGGAAACTTGATGTTGCATGATTTGGATTGTGCAACTAGATTTACTTGTTAGCCCTGCACTTGGCTGCCATCTCCACATATCTGTGGCTGGAATCCTGAGTAGCTAAAGCTAATTGCCAATAACATCACAGCCTTATTTGTCAACAGAATGTGTTTCAGCTTCACATGATTGATGAACAGTTGATTTGTTCCACTCCAGGAATTTGTGTGAATGGGGTTAGTCAAACATTTGTGCAGTTTGTAGAATACATTCCTGTTTTCTTAAAATTATGGTTTTGTTTGCCAAACAGTTCATTGGTATTTCTCACTATTGAATTATTTAACCATTTAATTAGATAATCTCCACTGTTGCATTACAGACTCTTTCAAAATTGTATAATGATTGCTTATTGCAAACAAAACAAGTGTGCAAGCAAGTAGACCTTAGGACAGAGTTTTCAACAGTATTGAGGTGCCTAACAGATGTAAGACAAAAACATTCATTCATGGACAATTAGAGACAATTTAGGGTCATGTCAATCAATGGTTAGGGTGGCACGACCTTGGATACCAAACATATAAGGCGGCTGAAATGATCGCTCCAACACGCAAACATATCCCAGACAGACTCGATGTTGCAGGCTGTAGTCTGGTCTCCCTCCACTCGTGATGGTCACACGCACCCCTTGTTTGATGCTGCCCCCCGACACTATGTCTGGTCTGGAGGGCCTGATTAGTAAAGCCCCTTGTTCTGAGCTAACATATCACACACGCAATCACTTCCATCCTGCCTGCTGCGCTCAACAGATCAGATTTTATTAGGGGCGGACATAAAGCTGGAGCCAGTGTGACTGTTCCATGACCTCCTTGTGTCATGCTTGACTCCACGTCGTTTTTTTTTACAATGCAGCTCCGATTCTTCCTGTAAGGTTATGAAAGAAAGTTACAGAAAAAGTCACAAAGCTTCAGAAACTTTGATATGTTTTGTGCATCATGACTCTATGATAATTAAGGTCCTGGTGTTTATTATAGAAATGTAATAAAGAAAACTCTAAAACGATGATATTTTCAATGATTAACATGTGTATGCATTTAGTTAACAGCACAGAGCAACTCTATAAACACCCAGTCTTTAAACAGCAAAGGCGTTAATAAAACCCCAGTACTGAATGAGGGAGTTGATTATCGGGGCACATTAAAATGATTATTAGTTCTATTGAGCATGAATGTTTAGCAAAGACAATGTTGGCACTATAATTTTGAGCTCTTACCATTGACCAGGTAATGTTTTTCTGTCTCTAAGTCCTGATAAGGAACTGTTGGGCCTAACTTGCATGGCTGGATAGTGGAGCCATGTGTATTTTGGGTAGTGAATCAATTTAGATGTAATGTTTCTAAATCCTCTCTGTGGAAACAATGACAACTACCACACTTGGAACTACTGTGGTCTCATAGGTCGCAAATAAATATAATTTTCTTTTCAGTGGACCCCTCAAATACGTCACATTCAAGTTGTTGTTTTTATTAAACTTGGTAAGATGAAAAAAAAATGGTTTCGGAGAACTACTTCAACAGGTACACTGAAAGTCAAATTTTTCTTATCATTTGACGCCTATTACAGTGTTATATTCTCCTAGCACGTGTACTTTTATAAACAATAACGTATAATATATCTCACAAAACAGATTGGTCTACAGTGTACAATATGATTTTTAGAGGGTTAATTCGAAAATGAATGACCACTATTAATAAGGAATTGTGTGACAAGGGAACAACACCACATTATTCGACAAGTAATTTAGGCACCAGTCCTGGCATAGATTGATTAGGTGCCATCTGCTGTGAGCTAGTTGGAGGATGTGTGTTAGCTAATGAATGCTAATGATACCCCAGAGACACTTGCCGCTACCATGGTTGTCCTTACACAATAGCCTTAACAGCCTGTCCATATTAACAAGTCAAACCATGTACATCTGAATGTCACAGAAACTGTACGAATAAGAAAAAAAGTACTTGGTTTTGGAAGACATTCAATATATATATATATCATTTTATTAAAAGGATTTTTTTGTTTAACATTTTATTATAGTCTATGGGGCCAGGTCGCCACTGCAAAAGAGAACTCGTTTTCAGTTTGACTTACTTATAACAGTAAAAAAAATAAAATAAAATTGTACCACATCTAATGCCAAACATCTATTCTTATTCTTATTAAACCTGACTAAAATAACAGTCACAGTTTACTCTACCCCGTTATTCTATTAAACCAGAAAGAAGTGACAGACATAGACTGGATGGTCCTTTTTGATCACAGAAAAAAATGAATTTGTCTTATAGAAAATTAAGTACAGATAAATGTAACAAGGCATTTACTACTATCCTATCACATATAAGAACGAATCTCATTAATATTTTGATGTAAAGGAAACATGGATAAAACTGTACCAGAAAAGGAAATATTTTTTTTCTATTAAATATAATAAAAGATACCTGGTATAACTATGTTGTTTGCCTGTGCTAGCAAAAAATAAGCGCAGGTCTGAAAGCTCAACTCAGAATTTTGTAGGAATATTGTCAAGATTAGGTTTGTAGATGCAATTCATTTCGACTAAACAATGTTCAATTCATATTCTATAAGTTCAACTTCAACTTTACTGTTGAGGAAGGAGCAAAAAAAATATACATTAAGCGATATAGACAGAATTATTGACCATAAATATGACAATAGGTCACCAAATGAAAATAGTACACATGCAACAGGTGCATAGGAACATTTGGTTGAGAGGTTCTCTATTCACATATGAACAACAAACATACATCTCTGTCCGAGCAGCAGTTGATTACACACAGGTTTTAAAGAAACCATTTGTTCCATTTTCAAGCTTAATTTCCTTGCAGCCTCTTCATTATAAGGCTGTTGATGGGTGCGTTGGTAAAGACTGTCCCCACAAACACATGTGTGCCCCACAGTTCATGGCGAATAACTTTGCAGCATCCCAAGTCTTCTATCTGGAAGCCCAAATAACGGTACCTCTCGTCCGTCTCAAACAATGTGTTGTTGGTATAGGACCCAAAGAACTAGAATGGGAAATAAAAAGATATTTAAAAAAACTAATTCACACATCCTTTAAATGTTCACTGTACCGTAGGCAGATCTTACCGCCAGGCCTGAGGATGGATCAATGAAGTCGGCCCAGTAGCCTTCTGACCTGAGGGCATTGCAGATGTCCTTGGCACCTTCAATAAACTGCAATCACATAGAAATTACTTAATTACTTACTGAGGTACACATGTAATGCTGCTTAATCTAAGGGCTGTTTTGTGTGCGTCTTGTAAATTAGTTTAGTCACGGGGGTCAGCAACACAATTAAGGCAGATATTCAGCTAACAGCCTATTACCCAGAATGTTACACAAAGTCACGAATAAGCTCCAGTCTTGAACACAATTATGCAGCCATACAAACATAAAAGTTAAGATTCCAAAAAGGTGTTAAATGTCAGGAATTGTTTATCATTTTAATTCCCCAAGCAATTGGAAACATGTGTTTGGATAGTCATATATTTCTCCAACTTACTTTTTCCAGCATCTGCTCCCTCTCGTTGTCAACCTTTTCAGACCATGCAGTCATATCATTTTGGGTCTTTTGGGTCACTGTCACAACCATCATACCCTTGGATTGGGCCTCAGGAAAAATAGATTCAAAATCTGTTGATATAAACAGCATGAAAAAAAATTCAATGTTCTTGCAGAGAAGAACACATTCCTAGGTATACTCTTGGGACATTTCATTGGTTTTACGCGCCCTCTAGTGAAAATATTTGGGACTTGATTATTTACGTGTATTAAATATTGAGAGTGCATTATTGGGACATGCCTTTACCTGAGTTTAAATATGCATTGTATTTACATTTGAGCATCCTCAAATGAAAAATACTTCAGTGTTTACTGTACCAAAAAAAGTACCTTTCTTTAGCAGCTCTGGACATGACTGTATAGCACACTCGACATTGGAGCCATCAAAGTATTGTTCGGCTTTGTTGACTTTTGGCGGTGATGGTGGGGCCTCGTTTCCCTTAGAAAAAAAGTAACATTTTGATTGACAATTGATGTGTTGAATGATGGCAAGAGATATTCCCGCATAGACAAAGCATTATGACACATCTGTCAGATTAAACATACATGGAACTCTCCAACAAATTGGGCCAAGATAAACTCATGCCTCTCACTGCTGGAAGGGGTGGAAAGGATGTCAGGGACAGTTCTATGGACAGTGGTTTTCCTCTGTTCAACTGTGCCCTCCATGTGGCTGGCAAAGCCTGAGTTCCCAGGCAGTTGAAAGCACTGATCTTGAGGGGCAAATGGACCCATGTTTTCATCAGGCCATACTGTCCTGAGCCCTGCATAGAGCAAAAATATATGTAACACTGTAAAACATAGACTGCTTAGAATAGTACAGGCTTATGGATGGACATTTTGAACAAAAAATAAACACAAAACTAATTAAATAATGGTTGAATATATTATTAGCTACTTGGAACAGCGAAGGGAATCAATAACCCATAAGCTAAGGCCGACAGTATATCAAACTGCGTACCAATGTCAGGTGGAGTGACTGCTACATAGGGCTCATCAGAGCCTGAGGACCCAGCAGCAGAGAAGGACCTGGAGCCAGCAATGCGGCGTACCAGAACGTGAAGCCCTGGCAGGTAAGTTACAAGCCTAGCCCTGTTGCACAGCGCCTAAATAAAGGAAGAAGACCATCAGCGCACAAACGCAAACTTTTGTCATCAAATTAAGGACCATTCAGTCACAATAACTTACACTGGCCATCCTGGTGGGCCTCTCTCTCTCTTGCACTCCACTTGTATTTCTGCAAAAGTTATATCACAACTATGTTAGTTGTTGACCTATGACGCAAGAAATAACAATATGACTTGTAAAGTCAACCGAGAGGACTGGTGGACAAATTCACCTTGAACTTCAGTTTTGTAAATATTCTCACAAAAATGCTTATTAGGAAGTTTAGAATAGACAAATCATATAAAACCACAACCATTACAGCTCATTAAAGACAAATATTAAACAGCTTAAGCCTCAAGCAAAGTTAGCTTAAGTTAGCTACGGACTCTACAATCTAGCTAGCTTGGCAACGTTAGCTGGCTAAATAAAATGAGCTATCTTGCCTTGCCAATCTCCAAGAAACTGCTTGTTCGTTTTGCCGTTTCCGGAAACTGTTACACGGTCGTTTGCCTCGTTTATGTTTTTATAAGGTCCCTGGGGTTTATTTAAAACTACGTTGAATAGACAAGTAGTTATTACATCTGTTTTTGAACGACCTAGCTAGCTGCTAGCGTCACCTTTCAAATGCACATGCGCTGTTGCGTGTGATTGTGACGGAAGCCTTGAAGGGACAATTCTTTTGACAAAAGATTTTACTCTTGTCGACAAAAGCCCTAAATGTCTTGCAGCATCTGACCACTAGATGTCCTTAAATCTCCATCAATGCCTAGTCACATAAACCCAAGTCCCTGCTATACTGCACTGTACGGCAAAATGTTAGATGTGCTATCTAATTTATGGTGCATCTTTGAGTTGGAGTATCCTGGTGTTATCTGGTCTTCTGACAGTCTGATCTTCTTAATCTGGAAGGAAGGGGTGAAAGTGTTAATCTTTATACTCAAAAACTGTTCAAATGCAATATCTATAATACATTCTTCATAATAATAATTATAAAAATAATTGTCCTACAGCATACAGTAATCTTTAATTCTGAAATTAGGCTTTGCAACAATTGATCTTCTTTCATGATTTTAGGATTATGCATTTCATTGTTTGGGGTTTTTTCTGTTATTGGTGAAGCAAGTTAAACAAAAAAAATGAATTCAGTTGTGAAAAAGCTATCTGTTGTCGTCTATCGTGTACGTTCAGGTGTATGAGGAAAAGGTGCAGATTGATTGATGGCATACCAACCCCAAACTCATTCCCTTTAATTTCAGTGCCTTTGTGGCAACTAAAACCAGCATCTTGTTGGGGCAAAGCCAATCCCATAAGAATTAATGAGAAAACATGTTTCAGCCAATTATAAATGACAGTGTGACAGTTATGGTTGCCAAAATTTGGTCCATAGAGGGTAATATAACACTTTGCAGGGAAATTAAATACATTTGAAGATACAATTTAATGTATAACACATAAGAGCTCTAAAGTCTTAGTATTTTTTTTTTCTAAACACAAGAAGACTGACTGTTTACATGTATGCAACCAGCCAATAATGATTTCTCAGATAGGCTAAAAGCTTTTGCTATCATGGACAATTTGAGAATAGAGGACAAACATGTCAGTGACAATTTGGTAGATAACACACAAAACAGTTCTGTGGACGATAGGATCTCAGTAATGCCAACCATCAGTTTGGACAAACGCCCATAGCAGTGGCACCTTTAGGGAGGCATTAGGAACCTTAAGTGGATTACTGAATCAATAGCTGTTGTCTGGATTTTATTCCTGACTTGATTAACTGTCTGCATAGCAATGTCCAAATTGCATTTAATTGTTGATTTGGACCCCTAGGTCATGGTAAAGTGAATTAGGGGGCATCTTTAGCCTGCAGTGTCAGAAGAGTCAGCAGGAACCACTTCCAATTGAATAGAAATACATTGAAGTCCCCATAGAATTGCCAAATATCCCACATATTTGTGTCCATTATATATTTATTAATTGTGCGACCACACTCCACAGACCAGGGTTGATTTCACTAGATGCCTTTCATTCTAGGATGTATACAGCCAACTCTTTAGCAATCGTATATTCAATAATATATTACAAGAAGAGAGAGAGAGAGGGAAAGAGAGAGAGAGAGAGAGAGGGAGAGAGAGAGAGAGAGAGAGAGAGAGAGAGAGAGAGAGAGTGCGCTGTCAGTTATACACAGTTAGTGATCACACTGCAGTTTTTGCTTTGCTAGTGAAATTTTGGACATTCACTCATTTTGGCACTCACAGCACTGAATGCTTAATTAAGTTTTAAACAAGAAGAAATGTTTTGTCGGACAGTAATTGCAGCACATTTTGAAGAACACTCTTAAATTTCACTATAGAAAATGTAATAACAGACCCCCTTTATTATCAATTTGATCTGATAAAGCAACCAGATAATTAGCTGGGTTTAACACAGTACCAACGGTATTGTATGCTATACAGTGTAAGGGGGGCCATATTTGATCCATAACTGCATAAGACATTCAAGATGCACACCATTATAATATGACCCCTTCAGGCAATCACCACTGCTTGACAAGGAACCATGTGCTGTAGACTAGCATTCCTGCTAATTCCCTCTACCTTTGCCCAGTGTCAATTCCTCTTCCATGGATGTCCATGGCTTGGCAGATGCCTCCTGCCCTTCTCTCTCATCTCTTCCCTCCATATGCTGTACCCCCAGGCTGCACTGCTTTATGACCCTCAGGCTCTGCCTTCTCTGGACCCACCTGCTCCCCAGCATCTCCAACTCTGGTGGCGATCCAGTCTGGACATATGCCAGTGCGTCTCTTGGCACCTTGTCTGTGACAGACAGACATTGTATCCTGCTCTTTCTGCAATTCCATTTATTGGTGAATATCTGTGGTACCACTGTGTATCTCTTTGATCTTCTCAGTTGTTTCCTAAAGAAATGTTCAACCATGACAGCTCCTTTTTCAACCGTGTATGGACTTTGGGGTTGTCTTTAGTTTTCTACTCTCAGCAAACTGTGCCACAACACTGGTGACATGTGGGGTGCCCACTTGCTTACCACAACCTTTTGTTTGGTGATGGAACGTATAATTCAGATAGATAACTTTTTCAACAAATATGCAATGTCACATGTCCAAGATATCGATTTAGCTACTTAATTATTATTTATTTATTTATTTTGTAGAACCTAATGATCACATAAGACTTGACAAACATATGGAACTGACTCCTGTCCCACAGTACAACAGATGTCACTAAAATTGCTTATTTTAACACACGTTGTTTGGGGAAAGCTATCTGATTTATTATTAGTCTCCTATGGTTATGAATGAATATCAAGTTTCTTATGAGGTACCAACTTTACTGAAGAAAATCAGTCTTTTTGGACTGTTTGGTAGTAAATTCAAAGTCAGGTCAAATTTTAAACACTAACACTAAAATTAGTTAGAAAACACATTTTCTAACGCAATAGGAGGTTACTTTTGTGTTGATATAATTTATTATCTTGAAATAGGCAAATTTTATTTCATCGTAGCTCCTTTTCTAATATTTTTTACTTTCTGAATGGTACATTTCACCATTGTTTTTTATTTTTTACCTGTAAAACCTCCACTTAAGTTTGGATGGGACAGGGTGAACATTGAGCTTTTCCCAGGGGCCCTGCACTCCATTACCAAAACCCTGAACATTGAACAACTCAATCAAAGACACAAGACTGGTCAATTGGGCTGCAGGATGTGAGTGGGATGGGTCTGCTCTTGCTACAGGTGCTCTCAATGGCAACTATTCCAACCTTTAGAGCCAAGGAGGAAGCAACACCGCTACTAATGGAGCAATATCAGGCTCTCAATGCTCTTTTCTCTGCCCTCTGCCATGTTCTGTGTCTATTATCTTCCTTGCCATGCGGCTACTCATTCAAGGTTGAACATGCTTTCAAATGATAAAAGGTTTGTTTCAAGAAGGGACTGTCGCTTTCACTTAGACTGGGGTCAGTTTGGTTATTTCCAGGCCGATTCATACTGCAACTTGTAGAAATATTGTGTGCTACAATGACCCATGGTATTCTTTAGTATATGAAAATCATGGGAATCTAAAAGTGTTTGTTATCCACAAATACATTATGATATCATTTTTGATATCTTCTTTCAAGACAATTTATTTCCCTATCTCTTTAGGCTGTGCCATGACCATGCAGCAGCACCGTGGCATCTTCTGGCAATTAGAGGCATGTTGCAGCAGTTGAGAAATTTATGAATTTGGGCGGAAATGGATTAAGAAGTAGAACTAAAATGTGTTTTGTAAGATAAGAGGCACCATTAAAATGAAATAGCAAGCTTTCAGACTACCATAATTTCGTATTCGGCGAAAAAAAATTACTTATTCATTAGAATACTAACATGGATAAAATATAAGAGGATTTCATAGCTCCCAAGGACAGAATAATTTTAGAATACGTCAGCTGTTTAAATATTTTGCAAAAAGGTAACAACATGCAATTCTTAAAGATGTATTTTACCTTATTTGAATATGCAGAAACTAACCTAACACGATGGATGTGAACATTAATTTATTGTCAGCCACATAAAGATATATGTTCCCCCATACAAACACCTCCAGAATGTCACTTACTTTCAAAAGTTTCATGGCATCACTGCCACGAGAGATTTTGTCCCAAATTCCACTGGGATATTGCATAATGCTTGTGGTATCTATAATTAGACGTGCCCCTTGGAGCAGAGTTCCTTTCAATGGCTACAGGGTAGACTGTCAGACGAGCTGGACTGACCTCCTTGGGTCAAAGTCATAGCAATCAGTTCAAAAGCAAGCTTGCTTTTTACTTCTAGAAACTTCCCACCCATGTAGAACATGATTAAAATTAGGTCTGGCTAAAAAGCATGTGTTTGGCTCTTTGCTATGATTGCACAGAATCATAGCTCTAACATTCTCATTTGACAGATTTCTACAGTAATCTGACAATGTGGGGACATTTCTATTAAATATCAGTACTGAAGAATTCAGCCTTTCTGTACTTCATGTGAGTATACTCTCCCTTATGTAAGTCACTTTGAGTGTGGCTCCAGAAAGGGGACGTTCATTTTTTTCTTGCTCACAGGATATTCTGAGAGCCTGAAAGGTTTTTATATAATCTCATGATATTGATGCAAACGCTTTCCTTGTCTCTGAAGCATAATTGTTAGATTGTCACTTTATCGTTTAAAAAAATTCTTAAAGGGGAGAGGGCAGATCTCCTTCCTTCCTTATGTTCTTCCTTCTCATGGCCATACGCACAGAACATGCCACATCCTAGCCAATCAACTGACTCCGGAAGACAAAGTAACCTTTTCCCCCGGAAAGATTTCAATCAAATTGTGCCTGTAGCAGTACTGCATATTATATTACTATTAGATGTTCAAAATCTCTGCACTCTTGGAGATAGTGTCTCAACTCTATCCTGGTAGAGGATTAGTGGTGAGTTTATGGTGGTTATCCTCTGTAGTGCTTGAAATTGAACTATTCCCTTTTGTTCCCTCTATGTCTTTTTCCCTCTAAAATTGAAAGGGGACCACAAATACATCCATCCATCCATCAGCTATACCAGTTATCCTATGCAGGGTCGCGGGGGGGCTGGAGCCTATACCAGCCGACACAGGGCGAGAGGCAGGGTACACCCTGGACAGGTCGCCAGTGTATCACAGGGCTGACACATAGGGACAGACAACAACTCACACTCACATT
>JAVQIZ010047451.1:0-11849 GCA_036023535.2 Galaxias brevipinnis
GTGTGTGTGTGTGTATGTGTATGTGTGTGTGTGGGGGGGGGGGTGTGTGTGTGTGTGTGTGTGTGTATGTGTGCATCACAATGTTAGTTCTACCTCAATCTATGCTATCATCTGGAACCTAATCGGCTTAACCAACCATACACAGTGGAGCATCAACATCTGCCTTTTCAGTTGAAGGCTTACTAAACATTTGAAACAGGACAGAGAGACATTTGGGTAAATAGTGACAGAAAGCTTTCTTTGTTTGTCATTACTTTTCTTAATCTTAACGACTGTGGGAACTATCCCCTCTCTTCCCTTTGATCAGCATGACAGCATGTCTCTGAGGAAATGGAAGCAAAGACCTACTTTGCTTTGAGAGGATAGCCTGTGTAAGGAGGGTAGCTGCATGGCACTCCAAGAACAACATGCAGTTACTAAGATGCTGGACTTGAGCATTTCCTGACGTTATTCACATGTTCAATATAGAATAAAAAAAACATTACTCTTCACACAGTACAACAAACAATTTTTTTACCCACTTCACAGACACACCAAAATAATATTCGATAGAACTTTCAGATAGACTCTATGAGGATGTTATCTGCACCATTTTGGGAACCCTTTACTTATAAGGCGTGAAAGTATTATTCACAAATGTACCCGTCAACATCAGCCCTGGAGCTAGAGCACAATATGACCTACAGTATTTGTTTCTGTCTAATTTTTTTCTTTCATGAAAGATCTGGATGAGGGTTCCAAGTATAACTTTATGACATGACATTATATAGGACTCCTTGTCCTGTTCATTTTCTTCTCCTTCTCCTCTTTTCTCCTTCTCCTTTCTCCTCTCCTCTCCTTCCCTCCTCCTCTCCTCCATCTGCTCCTCTCCTCCTGTCCTCCTTCTCCTACCCTCCTCTTTTCCTTTCTCCTCCCTTTCCATCATTTCCTCTTTCTCCTCCCCTCTTCTCCTCTTTCTCCTCTTTTCCTCTCCTCTCCTCTCCTGTCTACCCGTCCTCTCTTCCCCACTTCCTCTCCTTCTCCTCCCTAGCTGGCTGGGGAGACTATCAGCACCTGATGGATCATCATTGCTATCCAGAGCGCAAAGCAGACGAACAGGCGATAATTACTAGAGCGCCGCAGTGGAACGCCATCCACCACCTGCCTGTGACCACACGCACACGCATATACACACACACACGCACGCGTGCACGCACGCTTGCACACACACACACACACACACACTCACATACACACACCATACACACACCACACACACACACACACACACACACACAGCACAGTCTCACACACACACAACAAACAAATACACTTGTGTGAAGACACACTCACAAACACACACACACACACACACACACACAGGCCCCTCGTCACATAGCTGAATGGCATCCCACACCAGTGTAGTCACATGTGTCATTTTGAACTCCACACAGATAAATGAGGCGTGAATCTAATTAACATCCAGATAACCACCAGAACAAGCCAAACCACCAGGGGGAGGACGCATGAGCCTGGAGGAGGGAATTATTCACAGGTGGCGTCAGGTCAGTGTGGGTGAGTGTGTGTGTGTGTGTTTGTGAGTGTGTATGGGTGTGTGTGATAGCGTGTGTTTGTGTGTGTGGATGTCTATGCATGTCTGTGTGTGTGTGTGTGTGTGTGTGTTTGTGAGTGAGTGTTTGTGTGTGTGTGTGGCTGTGGCTGTGTGCAGGGCAAGCCGGTCAGGCGTTATTTTCCTCTTGTTAAACACTCTTTCAATCACACCAATAGGGTTTGGCATGGCAGTGAAGGTGACGTGCTATGGCCTCAAAGTCTAGCTGAGCTGTTATGCAAATTAAAGTGGTATTTTAATGCACTGGTGTGTCGCCTTGTCCCTCCATAAAACCAACTCAATGAGATATCACTGAAGCAGTGGATATCTCCATTTCCATTTAATTCATTTCAGTTCAGTGGTGCGTGGTTAGCGCTGTCGCCTCACAGCCAGATGGTTCCGGGTTGAAATCTGCCTGCGGGCTAGGGCCTTTCTGTGTGGAGTTAGCATGTTCTTCCTGTGTCTGCGTGGCTTCTCTCTGGGTGCTCCGGCTTCCTCCCATAGTCCAAAAACATGCAGGTTACTCTAAAATGTCCGTAGGTGTATAAGTGAGTGTGAGTAGTTGTCTGACCCGATGTGTCAGCCCTGTGATTGACTGGCGATCGGTCCACCAGAGTGTACCCCGCCTCTCGCCCCGTGTCAGCTTGGATAGGCTCCTCTCGTCCGTTTTGTTGTCTAAAATGGCTTTTTCTTACGCCGGACGAAAAAGAGGCAAACACGCCGCATTTCAGGAACGCTGCTATGATCTTATCACATAGCGGCAACTTGGAATTCCAACACTCAACATCAATGTAATATGTGCTGGTTGCAACCACAAGCCGTGCCAAATATAAATAACAACAAAGTTACAACATCGTTTCGATAAGTTGGCTGCAGTAAAAAAAAAAAAAAGCTACTACTAGCCACCTTATTTTCTAAATAAAATTCTTCAGCCTAGGTTGAGTTTCCTTTCCATGTTTGTTTAAAGTATGAAACGTATCCATGGCGCTAGGGGCGAATTGACAAAGAGGTGAGCGAGTTGACTGAATGTATCTGTGGGGAAATCAGTGTGTTCTTGAGTTGTTTTGTGGAGTCACTCTGGGCTCCTGTTTCTCATAAGTGAGTTGCACCACATGCTGCCCAGTGCTTAAATGATTTATATAACCTTGAAGCTTTTTTGTTTGTGCTCACGGGCTCAAATGTCAAACGTTTGGAGGTTTGAAAGCGCTCGGACAATGAGTGGTTGGTCTTGTGTAGCGGGCATCCCCACCGCGAGGAGGGCGGTCAACAGAACCCCAGGAATACCTTAGGAAAGGCTCCTTCACATTGTCCCACTCTACTCCTCGGCACAGAGGCCGCTCAACGGATGGATGAGGGTTATTAATTGGATCGCTTCATGGCCTTTTCCAAAAATAGGAAGGGCAGGTGATTGACTGTGGTGAAAGTTAAAATCTCTGTTTGTACTCATTCACAGCAGGCACTCTGGTGGCTGAGCGAGTCACCTTTGCATGCCTAATGACTCTGAAAACGTTTCGATGTTATCTGCACTGACAAAAATAGCTTTTGGCACAAACAAGTGGGTGTGTCTGAAAATTGAGTTGGCGAGGTAATGCAAATTTGTGCTGCTGTCAAAGTGTTTAAGGTCACATGTGTTCAAGGCCTGAACATGCAACGGCAACCTCCTAAACAGTTACAAGAACAGCAGCAGCACACCCTGTGTCAATAGTATATTTTACTTCCACAACGTTGAGCAAACGTGTTTGGTCTCTCTCTTTCTCTCTCTCTCTCTTTCTCTCTCTCTTTCTCTCTCTCTCTCTGTCTTTTCTCTCTTGCTATCACTCTCTCTGATCTTCTCTCTCACTTTCTCTATATCCTTCCTCTCAATAAAGGAATATAAAGTACACCCTTAAGAAGTTTACATTTACATAAAATGTTGTGACAAACATACAAATAAAATGGTTTAATCAATTAGCGCACTCATGAGTCTTAGTGTATGGTCTTCCAATGTGTCATAGTCACAGCATTCTTTATTCATCTTTAAAAGCAAACATGTTGCTGCTGTTCTCCAAAATAATAGATTGTATAACCAGAACAAAACAGTAATAACAATCATGTATTTTGTGAGTCTCATGTCATGCACGCACAGCACAGCCCGAAGCTAAAGAGTGATGTATAACAGCACCATTTAGGTCATGTAATTTCCTTTCTCCTGGGAAAGGAGAGCTCCTTAATGTGAACAGTGAGAGCCATGCGATCATATACACTATAATAATAATAATAATTATTATTATTATTATTAATGTCAGCCTCACATCCTCCTACAGGAAGAGATCTGTCAGGAGAAGCACAATGACAGCCCCATTTAGCCTAAAGACAACACAAACACTCATACATAAATACAATAAAAAAAAAGGTGTTACATTTTCATAACCTTTATGATAAATTCATTGAGGGTGACTTTCTTGTGCAGTTGGACCCTTGATTTGAATACAAAAAAAAACTTCTCTTAAAGATCACAAAGAAAACAATTTGAATTTTGGCACGTTCTGCAGTATATTGTTATGATAAGGTGCAAAGTATTAAAAAAGTCATTCCTACCTCGAAGGTTATCTAACTCATACATATATACGCTCAACTCTTCCTATCTCCCAGGTCTCCCAAACAACAAAGATAAACAACAGCTTGGAAAAGTAAACAATTTAAAATAAACAAACACAAGAAACTCTATTAAAAAAGTGATTCTACTGTAGCACCTCAAATACACACTATAGAGAATGAAAGAGTGACAGGGAGAGAGATTAATAGAAAAGAGTGAGACTGTAAGAGAGTTTTCTTACACGCAGACCTAGACACGGAGGCGCTGGAGATAGAGAGAGAGAAAACAGACAAACTCTATTACTGTAATATCAATTTTACAATCTGAGGACCATGTCCAGCTGCAGGCAAACCTTCTCTCGTTGACCCAAACAATGAGGTTGCAGTGTGTTTGGGTGTGTGTGTGGGTGTTGGTTTGTGTATGTGTGTGTATGTGTGTGTGTGTCGGTATGTTAGTATGTGTACCTTATACCTGTTGTGCATTGTCCCTCACATTTCTCTCTCTCTCTTTCTCCCTTTCTCTCTCTCTGTCTCTCTTCCTCTATCCCTCTTTTGCACTTACACAACTCTTACTTACACACATGTAAAAACACATACAATACACAAACACATACCATACAGTAATATTCATTCGTGAAATGTGTCCAAAAGAAAGAAAGGAAATTATACAATAATTCATTGCCTGTGGGTCTATAGGTGTGTTGCAATGGCAATTTATAGAGGAGCAGAAGAACACTAATCACAGAATGACAGTGCGTCATCGTTTCAAGGTCCCGCGCAAAGCACGCCTCCTGCCGACTGTCGCGTATAAAAACCATCCTTCGACTCACATCGACTTTCTGCTGCCTTGCTACTTTTACGCACAAGTTTTCTCCTCTCAATGTAGTCTCCTTGTAAAATGTCATACGCGTGAACGCTTTTTTGCGGATATCTAAGCTGATTTTATAATTATTTTATGTTATGACATCGGAAAAGATGGATATAAACTTTACACTCATCGAACGTGACTTGTCAGATTTGAACGCGGTGGCGAAGAGATTCCTCGCTCATGGGAATTTCTCGTGGTCGCCCGTTAATAACGGAACGATGGATAACACGCAGGAGGAAGACTTGGATGTGAATACAGATATTTATTCCAAGGTTTTGGTGACAGTTATCTACGTCGCTCTCTTCCTGGTAGGTGGAATGGGGAACTCCATAACCCTCTATACTCTATTGACCAAGAAGTCCTTGCAGAACCTCCAGAGCACCGTGCACTATCACCTGGCAAGCCTCGCCATCTCCGACCTCCTCATTCTGGTTCTATCCATGCCCATAGAGATCTACAACTTCATCTGGTTCCATCATCCCTGGGTCTTCGGGGAAGCCGTATGCAAAGGCTATTACTTCCTCCGCGACGGCTGCTCGTATGCCACCGCTTTGAACATCGGCAGCTTGAGCGTGGAACGATACATGGCCATCTGCCACCCGTTTAAGGCAAAGAGTATAATGTCCCGTAGCCGAACAAAGAAGCTTATCAGTGGCATGTGGCTAGCGTCGTTCCTGCTGGCGACACCGATGCTGTTCACCATGGGGCTAGTGGTGAGAAATGGAGAAAGTATCTGCACTGGAATAGTCTCCCTCGTTGCTATGAAGACCGTGCTACAGGTAAGAGGGAAATGTAGTGGTGAAGTCTGTCAATAGTGTTTTTACGCACGGAACGTCTCCATATTGCGCATTGGTCATATCCCGTTCTCTATGCAATTTTAGCCACATTTCTATGTCAGATTGACGTCACAGACACCTGTTGATATTATACAGAGAATTTTGGAAAACGAGTGAAACTGCAACATTGCATTCGTTTTGGTGACATAGAGATTATGTGTTATTATTATTTGGTTCATACAGGTAATGATTGTGGAGATGATATATCTGTTTATATTTTCCCAACGCTTCACATTGACAAGGATATTATTTCAATGAATGTGCTGCAATGGCAGCATAGTTATCAAATACATTTTATTTGTACAGAACGTTTCATACACAAAGGCAATTCACTGTGCTTTACACAAGCCAAGCAGAAAAAGCAAAAGACCATGAAAAGAAACAAAAACAATACTGTAATAAGAGACTTAAACAAAATTGCTAAGAAGGAACAATTCAGCCAAACGCAATAGAGAACATACGTTTTGAATCTGGATAGGTAGACAGACTTCAAGCAAGAGAGTTAGTGCTATGACCTACATTATTGGTGTGCTGTAGGAAGCCCGAGAAAAACGAGACAGAGTAACAAAAGCAAGCTGCAGTTAAAGGGATAAAGAGAGAGAGAGAGAGAGAGAGAGAGAGAGAGAGATAGTGTGTGTGTGTGTGTGTGTGTAAAGTGCAATAGGTATGTTGTTCTTAATAAGACTTATTTAGTGTAGTTCACTTACACTTGAGTTGAAGTAAGTAAAAAATAAATATATGGAGTGTTACGACCCCTCAGCTGTACGGGTAGTCTAGGGCACTGAAGGACCGAACATATTCCAGAGTATGCCGTGCGGAATGAAATGTGGACATAAACACAATCCAAGAGTGTAATATTCATATGCATTTATTAACAGGTTAAATAAAAAAAATAGGATACCACGACTACACGAGCAGTGTCAAATCAAAGAAACAAACAAAAACTCTGAGCTGCCTATCACACGCTTGCTATATAAAAATACAAGAGGTGACACTGCTCCTAAAATGATGAATCTAAACAGAGAATACACTGCGTGATGCTTTAAAAGTATGCCATCGGGCGTCTAAACTAACCGTGCTCTGAAACAAAAGAAAACACAGTACATCGTACAGGCAAGACACACTATATATCAAAAAGGCGAAACCAACAAAAAACACAGTACAGTGTACTTAGGCGAACACAAAAACTAACAAAATCGATGTACCTTGTACATGCGATAGCCTAGACAGAACATTGACAAACCATTAACGAACCGGAACAAACACTCTAACGATCTTGGGTGACACAGAACTGGACAGGGATAAACCAACTAATACAACTGACACCAAACACCAAACAGGACAAATCTTAACCACGAGAGAGCGAGCACAACCTACAAACACTCTTTCATAGGCAAATGACTAACAATTTCTCGCTCTCCCGTACACAAGAGGCGGGGAGGTTTTATGGGAGACAGACTATCTCCAGATTGGTCCGTCAGCAGATGAGTGATGAGCGGAGGGAATCAACGGGAAGCAGGCGACAGTTCTGTATGAAGGGAATGGCGAAGGAGAAAACAGAAGGAAATACAACACACAATACACACAATACGGACATACAATATATTGGTGGCTGTAACATGAAGTAATCATTTCAATCTAAATATAGTACTGCATATATTCAATACAACACATTTATTATTAAGTTGGCCCAATTAATGTATAATTTCCTGTCATTTTGAATTTTACAATTATTATTTACTGGAACGACATCACAATTTGCATGTTAGAATTGATTGCCTATTGGACATCTCAGAGATAGTCCTCCCAGACTTAAGGTGTGGACTATCTTGTATCAAATGTCCAGGGTCATCGTTCAATCTTAGTAGGCTTGGTTATCTAATGAAAACTGCATAGGGCTAAACTTATGGGCACAACCCTATTGTCAACCTGCATTATTAACCAAATTAAACAGTGATAATAACTACAAACAACGCAAAGAATGGGCAGAAATATATGTTATAAAAAAACAGTAATACAACAAAGCCCTTTTTTTTTTAAACCACCAACTTTTAAAAAACAAGTCTATATGAATTCTTTGATTGCTCGGTGGTTAACAGATGTTTGTGTTTTTGACTGCTGTGTTTTTTGAATGCTATTTTACTGTAACAATGTAATCCCCATATTCTCCTCACCAACATGGTCATGGTGACCCTCCATCTTCACTCCTCTCTCAAGCTGAACTATAAGAGAACAGGTTTTTTTCAAGGCTGAGGATTCTTCCATGCCTCCGCTAAAGGATGTTGTTGCCGTCAGTAAACTATTTTGCCTAAATTCTGAGCGATCATGGTAACATTGGTCTTTTGTGACCATATAGGCCATAAATGAGCACAGCAGGTTGTCTAAATGTATTTCAGAGGTGACGGTCTGAGAGAACATCTGGAATTGTGCATAGTTGTGTGTGTGTGTGTGTGTGTGTGTGTGTGTGTGTGTGTGTGCGAGCGCATGTGTGTGTGTTTGATTTTTTTTGTGTTTGTGTGTGTCAGAAGCTCATTCAGTCGGAGTGAAAGCAGTTTACCTTTGAGTTGGCGCCCTGCTGCTTTGTAGGTGCCTTTTATGTAATATTCCACTCTGAGAGAGAGAGAGAGAGAGAAAGAGAGCGATAGAGAAAGAGAGAGAGAGAGAGATGCAGTAACAGTAGGAGAGAGCAAGAATAAGAGAGAGAGAGAGAGAGCTAGAGAGAGAGAGAGAGAGAGAGAGAGAGAGATACAGTAATAGTAGGAGAGAGAGAGAATAAGAGAGAGAGAGAGAGAGAGAGAGAGAGAGAGAGAGATACAGTAACAGTAGGAGAGAGCGAGAATAAGAGAGAGAGAGAAAGAGAGAGAGGTAGAGGGGGACAGATACAAAGATGAGGAAAGGAGCCCCCCCCCCATCATTGCCATGGTCTTGAGACTTCCAATGCATGTGTTTGTATTTCTACTTTCTAAATGCCAACTGCTTTTTTGTGTATTTATTATTTTTAACCATAGCCATTGCACTGACCTAACCAGACCTCTAGACCCCCAGCTAGGAGACTGTCATGTTTTCCCCTCTTCCACCAAGCGTCTCTCCCTGGCCCAGTAGGGGTCAAGTCGTTGGGCACTCCTGAGTGGTCTCCAGCTGCTCTGAAACAGGCTGGTGTTGGCGGGTGTGTGGCCCCACTTAGTGGCCTCCATGCTGGGTATAATAGACAGGGATTTGGACGGAGGTGATCGTAAAGCTTTGTGTTTTCTTTTAATTAACCTTAATGACCACCTGCTATGGGAGGTGTGGAAGAGGGGTTCACACTTCTTCTTTGTGGCGCTGACCGCCTCCTGGCCACTCAGTCACAGAACAGTGGGGGGGGGGGATCGTCCCCAGTGGAAAGAATGGTCACTCTTCAAAGACCAACGGTTGTATGTAATGTTGTAATTTTTTATTTAGCTGAAATAGACACACTTCCATTTTCGCAAGGTGCATTATAGCTGCCTGACAGTTATTTTGCAAGAACAAAATAGTAGTATGGATATACATATATTATATAAATATTATGGATCACACACATTCACTTAAGTGCTACAACGAAACAACACAAATAACAATTTGTAACAGAAAAGAAAGAATGTGCCCTAATTTATATTGAATTGCCTAACATTGTTCTCTTTTCAAAATGCGGCTCTAAATGAACCATCCTGGATCTCTCTCTTGTGATTTCACTGATTTCCCAGAAACCCTCAAATGAAAGTTTAGACCAAAAATAACAGCTATAAAATAAAGGTCCTTTGCAATGTGCATTGATTATTAGTGTTATGATTAGTCACTTTGCGAGCTTGCGATTGCAATTACCTTTGAACGTTAGGAACGCACTTCAAAGCCGTTCAAACAGATTGCGTCGTTGTGTGTAAGGAGTGTCACGTGAGGTAGGATGGTATATGAAACAATCGCGCTAAACTGTTCTGGAACGTTGTTCTTATGGAACCATGGGAACCATCAACCATTAGTTCATCTGGGAGTTGAATAGTGGATCTTATAGTCATGGACTTCACTGGTAATTGATTCGCTTACATCAATGACCATTTGGATTGATGTTCAACCTATTAATTTCACACATGGATGCTATGTACTGCACGCGCACACAGACACACACACACACACACACGATCGCAAGGACAATTTGTTTTGACATTACCAAGAAACCTACATCTTTGTTATTGCCAATATATAGTCCCAACTCCCTCCATTACCTCAGCATGTGGCTCTATACGTGAGTCCATCCATCAGAGGTAGTTTGAAGAAGCTCCCTAATAGCATCAATTACAGCTGGCACTCATATCTCAGCCATGTGGAGGTAGATGGTGGCAGGCTCCAGAGCTGTCTGCCTCTGGCTCCTCTCTCCCCCCAGGGATGAGAACCAATCTGGGGCTTGGGAGCGAGAGAGGAATGGGGGGGGGGGGGGTCCAGCACCAAAGGAGGGAATGACAGCTGGCTACTAAATTTGAGTTGTCTTGTTCAGTGCATCATATTGTTCAGTGCATCACATTGATTAAATCCCTTGCTCAATCGATATGTTTTCGATTGCCGTTGTCGTTCCAGTAGTTTTGTGGTGATCAATACCTCCTATGGAACAGTTACATTTCAATATTTACACATAACATATTTTCATTACCCAAATATTTCCATCAAACAGCCATCAAGCGTTGAGAAGTCCTGATGAGATGTGTATTGGAGGAGTGTTTCACGGCCTCAGGGGCTTCTGCACCGACCTGGGAGAACTGTCATATGATGTAACGCCCTCAGGGTGAAAATCTCTCTGAGTGCTGTATTTTTCTTCTTCTTTTTTTGCGAGGGCAGGATCCCTGTTAGCCCTCCAGCACCACTAAATAAACTTGGCTTAAAGTCTGCAACCTCCATCTTAACTATTCCCACTAACAATCAGGGAAGCCAAACCCCTGAAAGGGGCATTTCTTTCCCATCAAAGCCACACCATGGTGATAAGCAGTGAGACCAGGCCAGACTGGGGGGGGGATTCTCTCTGTCCTGTGTTGCTACCATGCCATGCCATGCCAGGTAGTACTGAGTCAGACCAGACTGGACGGCGGTCCTTCTTTCCTGGGTCCTTTCCATGTCATGCCAAACCAGGTAAGGCCAGGCTGGGTAGCTGTCTGTCCACTCGGGGTAGGACAGCCCCTCTGTGAAGTAGGGAAGAGCTATTTCAAACCCCCTTGCAGTAAACCCAGTGTGATTATTGTTGCCCATGAAGGGGCGAGGTTACTGGGGGCCGCACAATGGATGTGACTGGGGGGGGGGTCCAAACGGTCGTCTGCTCAGTCTGTTCATCTGTGATTGAAATGCTGAGAGGAACGCAGCCTCACACAAAAGGATTCTTCAAGGAAGGTTAAGATTGTATCAGTGTGTGTCTGTGTGTCTCTCGCTGTGTGTGTGTGTGTGTGTGTGTGTGTGTGTGTGTGTGTGTGAGTGAAGGAGAGAGAGAGAGAGACAAGGGGAGAGATAGACAGAAACAGAGACAGAAGGGGAGAGAGATGAAGCACATGTAAAGGGAGCGGTAGAGGGTAGGGACAAAGAGAGAGAGACAGCGAGACATACAAAGAGAGACAGAGAGAGAGAGAGAGAGAGAGAGAGAGAGAAAGAGAAGGGGAGAGAGAGAAATCACCTCTGATTGATGGGAGTAGTCGAGATTTCCTGCGAGGGAAAAGAGAGGGCCTTCAACATATCCTCTGGTCCTGATCAACATGTCCTCCGGTCCTGATCAACATGTTCTCCAGTCTGATCAACATGTCCTCCAGTCCTGATCAACATGTCCTCCAGTCTGATCAACATGTCCTCCAGTCCTGATCAACATGTCCTCCAGTCTGATCAACATGTCCTCCAGTCCTGATCAACATGTCCTCCAGTCCTGATCAACATGTTCTCCAGTCTGATCAACATGTCCTCCAGTCCTGATCAACATGTCCTCTCGTCCTGATCA
>JAVQIZ010047454.1:0-15566 GCA_036023535.2 Galaxias brevipinnis
TAGCATGAGGGAGACGGCCACGGTGACCCAGTGACGAGGCGCCCCCGAGAGGTTTGTTTCTACCTCATCGGAGGTAACAGGAGCTGACAGGTGGAGAGGGCCCACAGTCAGAGAGGTGAGAAGACATTGATCAGGCTGGCCTGTGTAAAAAGCCTAGCCTCCATGCCGGTCAAACTCGGGACTCGCCCGTGGTCTGGACATGATGTGGCCAGTGCAGGGTTGAAGGAGCGCATGATGCTTTGCCACAAACAAAAGACCTTCGATAAGAAATGGTGAGGTAAATTCAAAGAGAAAACGAATCACTTCTTCTCGGTATAAGTCTTCGGAAAAATACATGAAGATTACATTGTTGCATTAATACATGTATGTTGGAGATATGAAGATACATCCGCACAACACACATGTATATGTATGTGTAGATAGATAGATATAGTGTGTGTGTGTACAGTATATAGATGTACTGTTAAATGGTAGTAATTATATAAAGGGAAATAGGTACATATCTGGGGTACAAGATAGCTCCTTTTTAGCGACCCGTTCACATACAAACAGATTGTGCTGTGTTTGTGCTGGATCCTTTTGCACATTTCCTGTTCCCTTCATATCTCCTCCTCCAGATACCTGGGGGCAGTTATTCTGTAGCTCCCTCTTTTATTCTGGAATATCACAAACGGACTTGCTACTGCGACGAAATAGGGTGCTGGGTACCATTCCCCCCTACACACACACACACACACACAGTAACCTAACATGATCTGAAGATACTTTATCTTGCAGGATGTAGCCTTAGGTACCACTGGCAAGCAGCAAGAGAGGCCACCGCAAGATGAATTAGGTGTGAATGGAGGGATGGCAGGCAAAGTGAAAGCCATGGATGGTGGTGGCAGTCCAGGGATGAAAGGAGTGGAGGGAGGGAGAGAGGGAGCAACGGGAGGACGAAAGGCTACTCAGCGGGCCGGACAGGTGAGGGATGAGAGCAGGGAGAAGCACAGCAAACACAGAAGAAGGGGGGAGCGGCGAGGTAGAGGATGGGGCCTCGGAGTGACAGCGGGGAGGGGGGAAGAGGAGGAGAAAGGAGGCTGTCTCCTGAGATGGACACAGCAGGAGGCGGGAGGCGGGGGGAGGGGGCGGTCTCGCAAAGTTCCCTTACGCCAGGGGCAGCCCTGCCTATCCGTCCCCCACCTCAATCTTCTCCCCTCCACTTCTACTGAGCTCTCTCTCTCTCTCTCTCTCTCTCTCTCTCTCTCTCTCGCTCGCTCGCTCTCTCTCTCTTTCTCTCTCCCGCTCCTCCAAGCCTTTCCGTGACAGCTTCACACTACGGATCAGTAGGCCCAGAGATCGTGCATCTAATCCATCCCACTTGTCTGATGCATTTTTAATTGTGTGGGAGAGGAGAGGACGGGGGGGACAGAGATGGAGCTCCACAGCACTGCATGGCTCAGTGGGATGGGAGGCCGAGCGGCAGCGTCGGCCACACCTCTCCATGTCATGCCGGAGAGGGGGGCTAGCCCGCTGACAAATATGGCTTTTCAGACGAGACACTGATGCCCATTTGAGCTCCCAACATGGCCTCCCTCCGTTAAAATTGACTCATAATGCCGTCGACTTGTCTCCCACCCTGACAACTTTATTCTTGTAACTCTCCCAGGGAGTGGCAGACCGGATCTGAAATGTGATCTTGTTGAAATGAACTTGAATCGTCAATACACGATTGCTCAAATTATTGGTTGTGTGTTTTCTGACAATTCGATATGTATTATTATCCTTGAACACAAAAGTTGAATAAGATTCACTGCGCTTATAGCAAAAAAATACAATAAAAATGTTTCAGCCTAGATTATGCATAGCACTTTAATCATATTAATTTCTAATATAAAAATTGCAAATGGGGAAATATGCTGTGACCGCACACACACTTCTTTGTTGTCTCAGCTGAGGGTTGACTAACCGCTATTGAATCGACGATGTCATCCCACGAGGACAAAAAGTCACCTGAAATTGCCAGTCTCCATCCATATTAAAGAAACTTGTCATCCGGACATTACAACAGAGCACAAAAGAGAGGAGGTGCAGCCCCTCGGGGGCAACGTTCCTAGCCTGAAAGTGGCTAAATTATAACCATAAAAATGTCCACTTTAGAGGAAAATGCCCGGTTTTAGTGAGTTTTGCATAAAAGCCAGTGCATTTAAAGTCCCTCCACTGAAAAAGACAAATAGGCAATCCACACACGCAACTGAAATTGACACTAGCAGTCTTACAAAAGGTGGAGGAGAAAAAACACATGTTATATGATGTCCATTAAGGATTGTGTGCTTTTGAAAGTGCATAATTCAGAATAAGTGCTGTAGGCTTTTTCAAAGATTTTCTTTTTTTATTTGATGCACTGAATGGAAGTTCAAATTATGAACTTAGACAATACTTTACCGTGTGAGAAGCATTTGTCAATCAGGTTTCTCAATGCTTCAGAAACATCATCACAAAGAGAGTGAACATGCTGCACAATGCTGAAGTAGAGTGATGTACAGGTAATTATTCCTTTGGGAACTGGGAAAGAAAGACAGAGTCTGAAAAGACCATTTTCCACATGGCACCCGGAGCCAGCCTAGCCTGCCAGCCAAACAGGCCTTTGAAATTCACTCCAACCACTTGCTTGCTTGTGCAACACAACAATTGAATCGAGTTTTAGAAATAGTAGTTTGACTTGTTATATATTGTACAAATTATGTATATTATACACGATACAAAGACAGTTATAAATGTCAATGCATAGACTTCAAAGCACGAATATCCTTCAAAAATGTGATTAGGCCCGTTTATTTAAAGCACTCAACAATGGGATGCAAGCTGGACAATCTAAAGGGTCGGGATACATCCTCCAATCAATTCACTATTTGTATCGGAACATAAGTCATGCCATAAATCCTGCATGAAAATGCTCACCTCAGTTTCTGAAAAAAAAACACCACACATTCTAAATTAAAGTTGGATTACTGATCAACTTTGTCAACTTTCCGACTCGTCTTCGCCAAAGTAATTTATGGAAATATCTGGGTATTTTGCGAGCCAAAGCGGATTTGCGTCGAGATATGTGCCTCATCCCACAATGCCAAGCCACCAAATGGGTAAACAAGGGCGTGTGTATTGGAAATAACACCTAGGGAATGGTCTCTGGTTCAACGTGCCTTTCCCAAATATGATTTTATAAATCCCTCCAAAAAATTATAATAACCCAGATAAGCTCGGGGCTTAAGTGATCCGCCGAATCAGTGGTTTGAGAGTTTAACATCAGCTCCTCCGGAGGTAATTCTGATGCAAATGTGTGTGAAGACTCAAAGATAAATGCCTTTGGGTGGTGAATGAGGTCCAGGTGGGAGTCTTCTTTATACCTCTCTG
Organism: Galaxias brevipinnis; assembly: GCA_036023535.2. NCBI lineage: Eukaryota > Metazoa > Chordata > Actinopteri > Galaxiiformes > Galaxiidae > Galaxias > Galaxias brevipinnis. The sequence continues at coordinate 3,394 of JAVQIZ010047454.1, forward strand.
GGAGAGAATCTATCCTCCGAGGAAACAGAAGAAGAAGAAGAAGAAAAAGAACACGCCGGAGCGAGGCAGAGAGGGGGGGAGGGGTGGGGGTGGTGGGGGACGACAGAAATCCTAAACAAAAATATGGATGGCAGCTGTGCTGACTCGCCTCTCAGCGCATTGTGATGGGCTTTGCTCTTTTCATGTAGGTATCATCCCTGGGCCTCATCCTCTCCTTGCCTCTCGTCCTTCCTCCCTCCCTCCCTCCTTCGATCACTGTCTCTCCATCCGTCTCCGTCTGTAATGGTTGCTGACAGTCCCCAGCATGATGATGTGAGATCAGTAAATAGGTGCTACTTTCTATCCTTCTGTTCGGCTAATGGACCGACTTTTGCAGGGCACCTGGTTGTCACCGGTAAACAAGTCTGACCTTGAAAGAAACACGTTGGACAATAGCTATGCTATCTAGCACAGCCATATGAGTTACTGTGTCCCGTATGGCTACCACTCTATAGGGAAGGAATTCAGTGTTGAAGACGTGAGCACTCCTCTATGATATAAGAACAAGCCTGCCCACGGATTATTGTTCTGCTAACCAATAGCACACTGTCGATACACGTGTTACCTTCACAAAAGGAACTCCCTTAAATAAGGACTTCCTTCAAAAACTCCCTGCTCAATAGAGTCGTGGAATTGGGGAGAGAAATCCCAGCTGTATCATGTCATCTTTTCCCATGTGATACAGTGATCATTTTCTACCTATTATTATCCGTGTCACGACTTTTTCAAAAAGCGAAATACCCTCCTGCAGTTTCGGTTTCCCTCAAAGGCCATCACTATCCATTTTAGGCGATTGCTTATAATTGCCTTGACAAACCCCGTCTTGGTCTCAATTAGCACCTGAATAGGGGCTGTGGCGGATTTAATTGAAGCGGTTAGCCAGCGAGCGCAACGTAGGTGATGGGTAAACGCGATCCACTTCCCTAAGTGCCAGCTCCCACTTTGTTTGCCAATCAACTGTAGACCGGGCCTTTTGTTTGGCGCCGCACCTTTCAGGGGTGCCCTAATGGAGCGAGTCCTGCCCTTAGGCGAGAGGCGCCACTCAGCCCCGCCATTGTCTTCCGTGGCAGGGGGCACTCCGTCCGGGAGAAACACGGAAAGAACAAGAGAATCAAACGACACGATGTATTAAATCCAGCCGAGCAGAAATCTGACGTTTGGTAACGAAAATGGAAGTTGGAGGGGGGAAGTTGTCAAAGCAGTGTGGTGAGGAAACTCAGCCGGCGAATAAAGTACTGTTAGTATAGAAAACTGCAAGGTAGTTTAAAGTTCAACGTGAAGCCAAACGCAATAGCTTTTCGATGGGGTGGATGCTGTTTTCAGTGTCAGTGTTACATGTACATGTTAGTTGTTTGTGTGTGTGTGTGTGTGTGCGTGTTTGTGCATGTTTATATATGTGTAAACCTAGTCTCTCAATGTATGCCTTTTGTAATGGCTTGTGTGTCCATTTTCATGTACGAAGCTGTGTTTCAAGTAATATTCTAGGTGTGTGCACATGTAACCAAGTGTGTGTGTGTGCGCGTGTGTGTGTGTGTGGGTGGGTGTGTGCGTGTGTGCGCGTGCCTAAATGTTTCGATACACCCACTCCGACACTCTTGCTTGTAATGGACACGGATAATAGCACGGAGCGCATGCAGAATATTCTGAGCTGTGGCATCTCTTCCCGGCCTCCATCTCGGCATTCCAGAGGGAATGTGTACCCAGCCTGAGGGATGAGGAATGGCTCTAATGAAGTTGGACAAGCCGGAATACATGCATAAAAAAAGATTTTAAATATTGATATGATGTCTGAGCGTAGCCGGCGTACATTGGGAATGGTGAATTGGTTAGCACTGGATGGCCCCCTGCGCATCGTACTGTGGGCAAGGGGAATTAGCCTCATCACAATTGATTGTGTATTCCGCAGGAGGCGCAAACACACACAGGCAGCATTGTGAACGGCAGGGCCCATCTATCGTGGTCCGCAACTCCGGCAGAATGCTTTCTTATCAACTAATTTCTCCGGCCGTAAATTATTCACGGGCACATGTAATTAACAGCTAGTGAATTTAAATCATACTGCCATGCGATGCATTAATGGAGGTTTATTAAAGAGCTTCATCAGGCAACAGAAGGGGGCTTTCAGTGGCTGGAGATAGATGGCCCTGGGATCCTTTGTAGTGCCTCCGGAACCATTAAAGGTGGACATTGTGTGTTGATTCATTTTACCCCGCGAACAGCACAAGACTCTGGGAGGAAAATGGGAACAGGCTGTCAGCCACACGGAGCCGTCCGCCGGTGTCAAAGGGGTCAGCGGGCGTCAGAGGGAACAGGCCTGAGGAGGAAGGCTTCGGCAACGCCGCAACACGCCCGCAAAGGAGTTAAAACGAGTTCAGATCTGAGTCGTCGAGGGGTGAACAGGGGATGAGGGTGAGCGGGTGGGAGGGGGTGGTGGTGGGGGGGGGGGGTTGTAATGTTGGACATTACATAAACATGAGCGACACACCGAGTTTCCACACTGAGCCGGGTACGGGGCTCGCTCACTTTGAGCCGGGCACGGAAAATAAAAAATCTAGAGGTCAAACTTCAGGCCCATCCACCAAGACGGGGGCGAGTGTTCAATTATTCAGCCTGCCTGGGACCGCCGAGACGGACCAGATCAAGCAAGTCGAGTGATACCAGTTACTCGCTGGAGACTCGGCACTACCCAGTCAAAAGGATGTAAACAGCATCCATTTTCAGCCTGGCTAGAGCCACAGACACTTGTTTATTTAAATCACAGCGACGACCCGGCATGGGTGTTGTGAAAAACAGAAAATAACATATTTCCTCGCCGCATCCCAACATGAAGGGAAATAAAACATCTCAAGGCTGAAATGAACTTTCATCTCATTAGTGAGATTGATCAATTAGTCTGTTTGAATGGGAGTATTTTTAATGTGCTTGTCTGGGGTGTTGGACATGGGGCCAGAGGAATACACTGTGGTGTTGTTTGGATGTACCAAGCCGCTATCTGCTGCACAATATTTGCATGCTACAGTATGTCTACATGCGTGTTAATTGCGGAAGCTCTCCCTCATACGGGTCAAATGACTATAGTCTGTCTCCCAATAGAAGGCTGTGTTGTTTTGGATGATTAGGACCAGTCAGTGCCAAGCAATGTAACATACTGCATGTAAACAAATAATAGTGACCACCCCCATACCCCCTCCCCATATTATTATTAAGGATTTCGATACAGGAAGTGCCCCTACAGTCTACACTGGCACTAAACTACTTGCCACGGTGGGCTGATATCATTACACGTGCACGGGCAGAGAATGAATATTATCCTTCATACGGTCCATGTACATCTAGCTCGTGTGGGATGTCATGTATTGCTCCGTGCAGACATATCCCATTCCAATTGGTCCCATTCCCTGGACCGCTCTGCTCCCCGACCATGCACTGGAGCAGACAGCCTTATTAATCCCAACCAGGAGTCACTTTTCCCTTCGTGGTCCTGGCACACGCCCCCTACTGACTCGCCCTATTCTCTCCTCCCTCTCCAGGCCCAGGCATTGTCGGGGTTAACATGCTAATTCGCTTTCATGAAGTCTGACTGAGCCCACTCTCCAACACTTACATCTGTTCAACAATTATTAGACCGTTTTTGTCATAAAAAATTCAACGCCCCCGAGTGTCGCGCGAGTGAAACCTGAAAATGTATGCAGCGAATGGAATAGTTAATTTCTCAGAGGGGGCAAGTGCTGAAAACAGAGATTTACTTTCCAATTCGTCTATTAACCACTGTGTGCCACATGTGGCTGACTCTCTGTCTCCAAGTTCAAACACGGAGGAGGAAAACTAGTGCAGAGACCAATAATTGGTCAATGGTTTGTGGACACACTTGATATTGAGAAATATTAAGCGATTGCATTGAAATTAAAACAACAGTGTTGTCTAACGTGTTCATTTTTGTGTATGCATGTTGGTGTGCACAAGTGTGTACTTCCTCGTACTTCCACAGGCAGTAAGCCGTACAGTTACAGTACACATTACCTGTGGTCCAGTACCTTGTCCATATTCCACAGCCTTTGAACCTCTGAACCAGTGTTCACCCAGGCACACCCAGCTCATTACCAGAGAGCCCCATTTGAAAAATGTGTTTAAATTATGCACGCGAAAAAGTAAAAGGCAATTTGATGTCCATTTGAATGCCATTTTGAAGCATTAATTGAATCATCTACGTTGTCACATCTCCACCAGGAAGGAATGTAGATACCTTCAGTGACAGATATCTTTAATAAAGTTGCTCCTCACGTGTCAGGGCATACAGTATAATCACAATGGCTTTGGCTGGAATCATTTTCAAATCAGCAGCTCCTGTATTTTTATCCCCGTGGGCGACGATGGGAAGACGACGTATGGATCATTTGTTAAGGGAAGTCTTCGAGATGACGTGCATTTGTACAGAATGATGACAAAAGAAGGTACGTATTTTTTTTCACGGAAGTCCTCTGCGCGGGCGCGTCATTGGAACGTAAACATAACAGCCCTTGCTCAAGCGTTTGTTGGCTTCCTTCGACATATGGAATCTCCTCGCACAGTAAAGTGGCGTACGTGTTCTAACAGCTTGTTCCTAAAACATCACCCACATTATTGCAAGAAAGCGTTTTAGCATAAACACTTTCTGATTCAGACATTCTTATCCTGTATGAAGAAAAAAACAACTGATAAGGACACACTGAGGAGTGACTGCTGGACTTCTCTTACCGGGGAGTCCATCTCCGTCCGTCAGAGCAGCGTCCGGGGGCGGCTGGCTGAACGTCCTCCTGGACGTAATGGACGCTTTATTCAGATGAGGGCCAGGGAACTGGGCCAGCGGTGGACGCGGCCACCTTGTGCCTTCGCCCTGGATGGTGTCATTCCCCGAATCCCCTCCCCTCCCCCGGGCTCTTTAATCCTCCCCTGCCCCCCCCCTCCCCCCTCCCTCACTGACAGGCTGGAGGGATGACCCTGAGAATCACATTATGCATATTTCTTAGCGGTCTCTCCCCATTTGCATGTAGGAGACAGCTAAAATAAGGCCATAAATCAGCGGCAAACATATAAATGGATTTGCGGGAGATTGAAACCCTCGGTGAGTCTCTTGAGCAAATATTTCAAGGCCCGTCGGAGAGATATCCACTGTCATTAACTGGCTCTGCCTCTCTGACCACTCGCCTTGTATATTTCCTTCATTACATGACTGGGGGGATGACTATACGAGTGGCTGCCCCGATAAATCTACCTGCGTATTCTGGGACGTGCTTTGTCATCAGGGACCAACAGTTAAAAAAGGCCTTTATCTTCTTTGGGTGAGAGGCCTGGTCTAATGCCTGGGGAGACTCGTTGTAATTTAGAGCCGGTGTTAACCACACTGTGGACAGCGGCTCAGGGCCCAGGTAGTGTGGCTCAGTCTGACACGGTTCTTCGGCTTTTGAACATCAGCCTAATGCACGATGATGTGCACGATTGTTTTTACAGTAAACATAATTCCAAATACATTTTTGCCTCAAGAGTCCGGAGGATTGCGATTCACATTTTATCTTCATTTGATGGAGCGACACCGTTTTTAGAGGACCAACTGCCCAGCTCTTTGTGAGATGGTAAACACCCTGCGGAGCCCAAGCCAAGGAGCCTTTTTTCTTCTCACACGTCCACAGATGCCTCTTTGTCATCGTCTACCCGTCCTGCGGCGGCGAGCGAGCTCACAGAACAGAGGCGCACTTTCAAGTCAACCCCGAGCGTCAACCAGAGGAGCCCAGATGTTCCACAACATCTGACTCCGCAAAAGCATGGCATGTCCAGTCAAAGAGCCAGCTCATTCTGCGGTGGCCAACACCTGCCTTTGCAGATGGTGCGCCTCGGGTTCCGTCTCACTGCGCCCATTGACATGTATAGCGAATACGCACGCCTTAAACACTCTCTCGTTCAACGCTTTCAGATACGAAGACTTCAAACGCGACCTCCACCACATACGATGGCAGGCTGGCATATGGTCCTTCCCCCAAAGCAAACAAGGGAGGTATGTATAAGCTTGCCTTTTTTATCCTCATATCTAAGCATGTGCATGTGAGCTATAGCTATATAATTAAAGTGCTATGCAAAGTAATGTGGATATGTGTTCACAGGACTGGATTGCCGGAATTGAAACTAACTATTTGCCTCCCATATTAACACAGGTTCTGTCCAATACAGTCAAATTGTTATTTTATTTTTAGGGAATAATACATATTGTGTAATCAATGGTAACTGCAGTGATATTGTCTGTATTAGGAGCCACTATACTCACACTCAAATCATTTAATCCAATAATATTCCCTTAGCCCTATACAAGTTTCTACAGAAAATCATACACGCTGAAAAAAAGGCAAAAATAATCCCCGAAAACCATGGACATTGAAATATAATACGTAATTTTTGGTAACAATGTTATTATCTATATATTTGTTGTCATAATGTGTAATAACAAACAGCAGAAAACAATAGTTTAAGGCCTGGTGTGAGTAATAATGACTGTCTTGTGTCCATGTCCATATCTTTTGAATATACCATATATCAGAGTAACTAAGTAAGAATGCATTGTCATCAACACAGTTGATTTCGCAATGTTTATTTTTTATTTTCGCAATTATCTTGAAGTTGGTGTTTGCGGCTAATCTCGCCAAGTTTTTATCCGAGCAGAATGACACGAACAACGCAAAGAAGTAGTCAATCTCTGATGATTTTATGATGGATTATCTAATTGGATTTGATATGAAATCAGATATTACACTCGGTTGTCGACGTATTAAATGGAGCATTCCATGTGACTTCACTCTGATCCAAAGCTCAAGTTAACCAAGTTAACCATTCCAACAACGTCAAACATCTCTAATGGAGGGTGCACTTCCTTGCCGAATGGGCACAGTTTGGAATTGTCCACTGGGGTAGAAACCTCCCAAAAGCATGCGCCCCACTATGGGTAAATGATTGCATGGTGCATCTTGTTTTCTGAGGGGTACACTTTTGGAAGAGGGTCTTGCGCATTCTGTTTATTTGGGCAATGTGTGAATGCCTGGGTAGTGCCCAATATTCGTCAAACTCAAATAATTCCCGTATACATTCTTTGACCTTGTGCAAAACACACATGCCATTAACAATGATCATGTCTGTAAATATATCTCATGCGGTTCTTTTTACCACTTTATTGAGACTTTCTTAACTGTGAGCATGTTAACAGTTTGTGTTTACCAGTAAACTGAGTTCCTACTGAAAGCAGAGAAACGTGCACAAAGTATAGATTTGCCCAGGAATGCAAACACTCACAGCTATCTTTACTTTCATTATAAATGCCTTGCAGTCAGTATCCGGAACAGGACTGGGCTATTTGTCTGAGTCACGAGTCCCTGTTTACTATTTCATGATTTCCATGCCCGCCTCTCAAATGAGGGAAATAAATGGAAGCACATTACATTTTAATTAATATCAAAGTAAGGGGAGCGACACACTATGGTCCTGTAAATAGAGGCATGGCGCTGCTAGCTCTCGTTTATTATTTATGGGAGTGGACTCCTCGTCACATTGCATTAGAGCGCCGAGGAGCCAGCTCGCTAGCGAGGTCAGGCGCCAGGGTGGGTTGGTGGGCAGGGGCCCATCCTGCAGCGCCGGGGACACTTCCTCTCATCTCCCAGCCCCCACGCTGTGGCGCTGGCATCCTGATTGGCGTCGACACTATTGTCTTTGTACGGCAACTTCTGGAGTCACAGATGTCAGCCTATCTGTGGCTTTAGTCGCTGACAAGCTGTCAGGGAGGAGGACACAGTGGAGGAGTGACTCCAACAATATGGGCTCCTAGCGACAGCTAATAGGCCTCTCATTACTGGAGTGGCCTTTGCCGTGTCAATATGGATACATTGATGGGCGGAGGTCAGCTGAAGTCTGATGGCCAACAAAGAAACGCGAGATGACAATCAAACACGGCGCGGGCCTTGTCATTACCATATAAGGGTTGATGGGGAATTCGTTGGGGGGGTGGGGGGACGCGGGCGTCTTTAATGTAGAGTCTGCTTTTGTTTATCTTTCCTTTCTGGCATGGAGCCAGGCGCTACGTCTTCACCGGTGAGGTGCCATCTTTACATTTGAGCTTAGTTCATCACACAGCCACGTGTGTGCAAGAGTCCCCAAGGATTCCTTGGGCATAAAAATGATTTACATCTCGCTTTCCTGCGTGAAAATATGATATTTAATTACTTTGGTGGGAAAAACCGACGGCTGCAGGAGTGAGTTATGGACAATCTTCGTCATGAGTGGAGTAAATATAATATCAAGTGAAAGCTGTCTTCTATAAATCTCGGCGTAATGCGAAGGCCTGAGTAGGCTCAAGCTCAAGATGCAAATGTGCCTGTTAACATTAGCCTGAGTGTGGGGCAAGGGCACCCGTGTCACCGTCAATTAGCCTTGTCCTAGCAAGTCCTATATCCCTAAGCACAGTACACAACATTAGCTCAAATTGGTTAAAGTTACTTAATTGTCCCAAAATGTCAAACCTTAACTATTGCTTCAAGGAACAGGTATAAAGAGTCAATAGTGCAAATACGTCCTTCCCAGACATGCAAATTGAGATCGCTGCAAATGGAATTTCGACAATATCAAGCCTTGTTAGCAAGGGAGTAGCAAACACTAAGGACAATCAAGACACCTTGTCACTCGCTTTTTTATCTCATAGCTTCTTGTGAAGAACGAGCACTTTGAATCTGCTAGTTTCTCTGCATTTGCATAACAAAGCCCTCAAGACTAACGTGGAGATGTGATGTACAGCCCTACACTATTCTTTTGAATAACTATGGGTATGCTTGAGTTACACACTTTCACTCTCCTTGTCACACACACACACACACACACCCACACACACACGCTTACACACACGCCTATGCACTTGCTAATAGGCATCCAAAGTCACACACACACACACACACACACTTTGTTATCTCTCAATAAAAGTCTGACAAGCCAACCCCAAAGATCTGTGAGCGTGGTCTCCAACCACTGCTACACAGTCAGCCAAACCGCCACAACGTAAGGTTTCACATTTATACGAGACGCACACAAAAAATGAATCGAAAAAAAATCACCCCAGCCCACCAACTACAATCCCCCACTGCCACCTACATACAGCCCCCATTCTCCCCTCAACACCGCTCCCCACGCGGAGAGAAACTGGATGAAATGACATTATGCATATGAAAATGTCCAGAAAGATGTTTGATTTATGTATGCATTAGATGCAAATTCTATTACGGGACACAAGGCAGGGTTGTGCGATTTCTCTCTGAACACTTGGTTGCCCTGATCAAACCCTATCTCATTAATTCAGACAAGGGGAGAAAGATAGAGGGAGTGAAAGAGGCAGAATTGGAGGAAATTTACAACCCGGACATAGACTTTGCTCACAACAAAGGAGGGAGGGGGGTAAATTGCATTCCACCCCTAGAAGGCTGCCGCCAAACGCCAGGAGGGGGGCTCTGACCACACACTCAATGGAAGACTGAACAGCGGGCCCAGAGAAACAAATACAAATGTTGCTGTTTGAAGAAGAAAACAAAAAAGAGAATGAATGAAATTCAAAACATCAATTAAAGTATTAGGGAAATGACACATCTGGCCTATACCGTCATACAAGATTTAGGAAAACGCGTTTGGGAATTCAAAGAATGTTCAGTGCAAATACCTGGCACCGTGCGTGCGTGTGTGTGTGTGTGTGTGTGTTGGCTTGCTTGTCCATGTGCCAGTAGCGTGGGGCGTTGTGACGGAGCGGTGGGGGCTAGTCAGTGCCTCTCCCGTCACCTCGGCCCGCCGCCTCCTATGATTGGGGTCAGCGCGGGAAGCCTTCCCCGGCCTAACTAATGTGATTGCATCAGAGCAATACCCTTAAACTACATCCTGCCTTGATCTGCATACTAATTGGCCCCACGGTGTCCTTGACACTGACCTTGCAGGGGCCTCCGTCTCCCCGAGGGTGGGGGGGGTGGGGGGGGGGGTGCTGCGGGATCGAAGAAGGCCAGGCGGCGAGAAAGGGGAGGATGAGGAGGGGGGGTTGCTGCGTGAACCGCGCACTCAACCGTTGCACACATTGCCATGCACAGACACCCTTGCTCTGCATAACCTTGTGCCCGTCCTGCTCCTCCTCCTCTTGGCCCTTGCAGAGCCCCCCCCACCGCCCCCTCGCTCCATAGTCCCTCGTCCCCCCCACCACCCTGTTCTATGCATCAATGCAAATTACAACAATGGCCGGGGCTTTATTCCACGGGGTAAGCCTGCGTGACCTTCTGTGGCGAGGGAGCGCCCGAGACAAAAGGCCGTTTCTCTCTGACTGAACACATGGACACAGTGTGAGCGCCCTCCGTCCTTCCTCCTCGCCTGCTCGCCTGACTCGCTCTCTGCTCGGGACCCGCGGGATGGAGGGTCGGGGGTGTGGGGAGGTTGTTAGAATGACGGGATAAGGTGGAATGCAAAGTGGACAGATAGTATTCCAGCAAAACGAGGGAGGAAATGAAGGGAGACACGGGCCTGGTCCTGGTATCTGGCATGCCTGGGTTTGGGTCTTTGTCTATGTTTGGTTGGGGGTTTGGGCTGGTTGCTGAGCTTTCCCAAATGCTGAACTCTGTGTGTGACATGAGGCTTTCCTCAAACCGACACTTTATTCTATAGTCGATGGTATTCAAATAAAAAAGGATGCATTTTGAATTTGGATTTTGCTTTGGTTCGGTGTGTCCCTGAATATTTAGAATTTAAGGTTCCAATCCTAGCATGACCATGTTCACTGCTGCTACTGCCTGTGGTCAGCATGTAGGTTTGCAATGTTTTACATCAAGTGGACATTGAACTGAGAGCCGCTGATTTGTAGACAATTTTGCTTTTTGTCTCTCAGGGAAACCAATCTTTGTGGGTATTTCTGTTTTCATGGCCACAACAAATTTGCTGTGGGTATTTGTAACACAACCGAATAGAATAGCTCTGAAGATCATTTGCTTTAGTTCTCTGTGTCTGAGTGAGAGACTCAAAGTAGAGGTGCTGGACAACTCCTGAGTGGAAACGGGGATTTTCTCAAAACAGAGGAATTTGCTCCGGTGGCAGTAGCTCCTAAGGACATGCAGGCACAGAGAAAACTGGATATGTCCAGGGATGAATACAAAAAGGACGGGAGAAGAGCAGACTCGACGGACAAAAACAAAAGAATGTATTGTATCATTGGTTCAACAATATGTCTGACAGAGATATAGTTGGGGATTTCTGGTGTTACTGCTAAAGGACAGAGTTGAAGTCTTTTTATTCAATTTGGGGGAAAGGAAATAAAACCCACCTTTATTTTGAAAACCTTAAATAAAATGTGCTCATTAGCAAGTTTTTTTTATCTGTTTGTCATATCGACAGCAATGATATGTTCACTTTTAGAAAACTGCTATAAATGTTCCACCTATTAATAGGGTCCCTTAGACACACCTTTTTTCAGAGACATTTGCATGGGTGAAGACGGGAACCTTTCAACCATCGTTCCTTCTGTGTTGAGTCTGAACAGAGAGGAGAGATTTTCCGTGCACTTCTGCCCCAGGGACAGCCATGCATTACACAGTCAAATTCTCTCTCTGAAAGGCAAGCCCCACTTCCCCTTAATGTGTGGCAATTTGCCAGATGTCATTGACAAGGTAAGTGTTGATTTCAGTGCTATGATAGGCAAAGCAAAGGAAGGAAACTTCAGAACAATGGTACACAGCCTGCCTTTGGAGTATCTTTCTTCTTTTCTGGGAAAGGAGAAAATTGTAAAGTTTGTGACAAGTGAATTGTTTTCTCCCCCACTTCCCTGTGATGGCTTCTACAACCGAAAGTTTGTTGTGTTTTGTTCTTTAGATAGTTTGACCTACTTAGGTCTCTCTCACACCTTATATGCTAAGCTTTGTCTTGAACTGCAAAATAAACCAGCAAGGCAAGCCAATTTCTATTTTTACTCAAGTACGCTGTACAAATACTGTTACTCAACAAATAGTGGATTGGCACAAATGTGTATTTCCAAATAAAAGTATTATTTATTTTGTCAATAATAAGATGTATTAATATTTTTATTATCATTATTATTATTATTTTTATTATTATTA
>JAVQIZ010047464.1:0-17780 GCA_036023535.2 Galaxias brevipinnis
ACACACACACACACACACACACACACACACTCACGCACACTTATCTCGCGGCACATGATCCAAAGTCCTCCCGTAACCTAAATCATGTAGGCTGACTGACTTGACACCCCCGTAAGCCTTTTCCATTGTTCCCTGTGCCTGTTAATACATAAATCACCAAGGTTACACAGCCAAGGAGAGAGCAGACACATGGTGGGTGGACTAGGACGTGTGTCCGTGTGAGAGAGAGAGAGAGAGAGAGAGAGAGAGAGAGAGAGAGGGAGAGAGAGTGAAAGGTGAAAGGGTCAGGGTGAGAGCGGAAGCGCCAAAGTGACAGTCCTAATCTCCGCGGCTGGCAGAGGCTTGGGCGCCGCTCAGGGCGTGCTGGCCGATCCATTGTTGCCATTTGGGGGTGGCGGTGTGGTAGGAGCGGGGAGGGGGAGGGTGTTGGAGGGTGGGGGGGGTGGGGGGGGGGTGCTGGTCGGAGCGCCAGCTTCCACGAGAGGGAGTGCCAGGGCAGATGGGAGCGCAGCGGGTGGCGTTCCAACGGGGAGGCGGCAGAGCCCACTCACAACGGTGTGGTGGAAGACGACGGTTCCCCCCTCCTCTTCCTCACCTCCCCTTCTTTCACCTTCCCTCCTTTCTCTCTCTCTCTCCTCATCTGTCTGTCTCACCACCTCCTCCCATGCTTTGTGTTATCTCCCTCTCTCTTTTGAGTCCTTTTAAACTCCTTCCCTTCACTAGCCACTGGTATTGCCACTGCGCACGCACTACAACATACCGGGACTGGAGAAACCCACGGGAATGTTCCTGTCCAACATGGACAGCACTGAAAGTGGCACCATCCATACCGAAAGGAGAAGTAACACGAAAGCACAATTAGTATTACCAGGCAAGCAAGCAAAAAAGGAGTGTTTTACATCGGAAAAGGTTAGCATTAACGATGTGCGCCGCTCAGTCAACACCCTCACATCCCACCTGTCATAAAAGGGAAACAAATTTGTTATTGCAGCCACTTCCTCCGGGAGGAAATATTGTCGGCGGCGGAGTACGGCGAGACAAGAGAGATGACACCTGCCTAAGGGGGGGACAGCTCGCGTCTCGACTGGAATGCATAACGCGCGCACACACGCACGCACGCATGCACACGCACACGCACACACACACAGACCTGCTAGCCAAGCCCGCCGCGGCCGCCATCGGCTCAGCGCCGCCGCCCCCCGTTTTCCTTCCCAGCGGCTCCCCTCCCGTCGGCTGCCACGATAGGAGGGCTCTGTTTATTTTCACCGGCTCTGAGCGTGGATCACCTGAGATGAAAAGGCTTAGGCGGGCTCAAGCTCGGCAGTAGTTCTTCATTCGTGACAAAACCCATTCAGGGCCTGACAGGCTGCGTGGCCCTGATCTATGGTGCCTGCTCCCGGTGATGCAGTGCCGTGGACCCCGTGCCCCCCCCCCCACCCCCGCACCCCCTCCTTGTTTGTATCGCGCCAGAGATTGCCGCCGCCCTGCCGAGGGGTTCATATTTACAGCGGTCGCTTTGATACATGACACGGAAAATACGCTGATGGGGCCGAGTGGCGGGAAATCTGTTTCGAATCTCTGGCTGCGGAGCGATGGCCCTGCCACATGAATGCAAATGGAGGCAAGCAATCAACGTGTGTGTGTGTGTGTGTGTGTGTATGTGTGTGCGAGAGGGTGTACGTGTGTGTGTGCATGCGTGTGTATGTGTCGGTGTGTGTGAGTTATTCACATTTCATTCACAGAGTGCCCTGCCCCAGTGGTTTGCTTGTCAGAGGGAATGTGGGCATGGCATTTGAAGAATATGAAAATGATTTGACTTTCTTTTTTTTTCTCTCATCCTATGATGCCTGGGAGAAGAGTGATGTGGCCGCTATTTGTTATTCGGTTTGGGGTGGGAAGGGTCAACTTGTTTATCAACATGATTTTTTTTGCCCTATGAATTCATTTGCATGCATCACGGTGAAAAATAGCCCCTTTCCGTTTCAAGAAAAGGCTGATGCCTACATTGACTGGAAGTGAATAATCACTGCACACTTATACTTGCACATATTACTGCTCAGTAAACAGGCTTATTGTATCAGTCCCGGGGAAAAAAATATGATTGCCTTCTGGATTTGAAAGGGGAATTTAATAAAAGCTATTTCCACTTCTGAAAAGAAAAGTGGATTTGGCAACCAACAGTCCACCACATGTCAGCCTATTCTGAAGTCTGCCTCTCAGACACAGAATCTTGGCTGCTTCCTCATTGTATTAGCCGCCCACTCCCTCTTTGGTGCAATGTCTGTTGACTTTGGTTACAATACTTTGGTTTTCAATCACTTTTGTGCCTCTTCTGTGCTGCCTCAACTGCCAGACGAGACAGGCAGTTCCAGGGAGAAATTGTTTGCGACTGAGGCGTTACTAATTTGCGCGAGGTCTGGTCAATGAAACGCATGGCATTTAACAACAACACAAGCACACATTCTTGACCTGCCACCCAAAACGATCGAATCGGGGGTCAATTTACTTCAAATTGTTCAACTAATTTTTTCTTCTTTTTGGTTTGAGTGGTTTTCCGGCTGCGTGGTAGTCGGAGGCCACGGTTCTTCATTCATTAGTGCCGCAAAGCAATCAGCCACTGGACCCTCACAGAACGGCTTGGCTAAGAGGATTTGGCAACCCGCGCTATTATGTTAAAGCCAACAGCTCATTTTTACCCACTTTACATTTGGAAGGCATGTCTCAGGATTAGACCGACTTCAAATATCGCGTGCCACCCATCCAATTAATCAGGCTTCGTTCACTTGCATTTTCAATTTGCTTTCCTCAAACTTTGTTCGATTGTTTTTCATTAGTCCCCGTCGAGGGCGTGTCACCTATGATGTAGAAGTCGGGGTGGCTGCCGATTCAACAGACAATCAAGCTGCAAAGTGAACGTGGCACGAGCAGGAACGTCACGGCAACGTAGCGACGGCAGTCTTTCCCTGGGAGCTGTATTGACAGCGGTGGCACTCTCAGGATCCTGCGAGCCTCTCTGGTGAGGAATGCCTTCAGACTCGCGAGGAAATGGCAAAGCCAACAGTCCTATCATACTGCTGCCGTGACCCACGACGTTGAACGTTTATCACAGGGAACTGTTTTTTGACTCAGTCCAAAAGTGCCGTTTTAGCTTCTTTGTTACTGTGTCACAGTAGAGTGACTTGAGATTTTGGTTACATGTGTTAGTACTTTTTTAATCTATTCTGTGTAGGGACTGACATATAGTGTAACTTTATGTTACTATGGCAAACCTCCTGGTGTCACATAAGGTCAATTACATATGTCACTGATGTGATCAAAAAACAAATGTGAGGGCGCCTACTCATTCTCCCTTGGCACATGGCCAGTTGATTTTATACTTGATTATAGGATTGTGAGATTAAGATTCAGTCTAGAGAGCATTGTCCCAATCCTTCTAAGTGTACATAACTTTGCTAACTTGCTCTGCCTTTAAACCGGAAGATTCCAACGTTTGTCTCCTATTTCGAATGTAGTTCGCAACATCATCAACAAGAAAAACAAGCATGCAGATATGTGATTCCATCGACCGAAAACCAAAATATATCTCTGGGTTATTGTAGCAGACTAGCTGTCTCTATGTGGTAAGAAACAAGGGCGTCCCGTCTCCACAGGCCGTCCATTAGGACCATCTGGGCCTCCAGACCCGACTGTACTGGCCCTTTCACACCCCCACTCTGACCTCTACCCCCACTGAGCTGACCCAGTTCATTCCTGTTCACACTTCACTTTACCAGCACAAAGGTCAGCAGCACTCAGATCACTAAAACGGCCCTTTACGGTTCAACATACGAGTGTGTGTGTGTGTGTGCGCGTGTGTGTGTGTGTGTGTGTGTGTGTGTGTGTGTGTGTGTGTGTGTGCGTGCGTGCGCGCGCATGTGAGATGTGAGCTTGAACGCTGCAGGGGCTATTGACTTGTAAGGATAAGCCCTGCATCCTCTACTTGAATGGTGGCCCTTTGCAGATGGAGGTTATTCTCATGTGATTCAGTGACCCAGCGTGAGTGGGACAGCCATATACCTCACCATGGCACCAGGCCTGTACTGTACCTCCCTCCTCTGGGAACAATGAGCTCAGGCCTCCACATTGTCACCCCCCTCTCGAGACAACACGCCCGCTTTACAGCTGCCATCGCCGCCGCTGTCTGTCTGTTTCCCCCTCTGGCTGTGTTCCTTGTCGTGCTTGCCTCGTCGTGGTTCTTCATTTTTTATACACAGCGTTTTCCCCCAGCTGCTCCTCAGCTAGGCAGGGGAACACGAAGGAGGCCCGTGAAATCTGAGTTCACCGGTGGCGCTGGGAGCATCGCGTCACGGTCTCAAAACGGGCGGGGGCCCGCAAACGCTTCCTTCACATGAATAAAACATAGGAGTGACATTACCCAGGTAGGCCTCCTGGGGTGGCAGCCAATCGGGTGTGCGTGTGTGGGAGGTGGGTTGACGAGGAGGTTGTCGGGGGGGGGGGCACTGTGACTGTTGCGCTCTCACCAGTCATTATGACACCATCCGCACTGCTGAACCAACAACCCTATGATGTCAGCTGGCCTCACCACAATACCTCGAGATCTGTGTAAGCATATATGTTAGCCCTTTCTCACACTTTCGCGTAACTAAAGTTTTTTGGGGGGGGGGTTTTCACAGTGTGGAATCCAGCTAAACTAGTTAAGCTGACGTGCGATGATTTACGGGGTTACTGTAAATACAGCTACTCCTGTACGTCCATTGACAAAAACATAAAGTGGTCGGTGTTTATTCTGCCACTAATTACACGAATAGGCTGAGCCCATCTCAGTGTTATGTAAAAGCTAAACCACCTGTCTACAGGTTCCTACTCTAAGCACCAGAGCCAACTTTCTCATCCAACCACATCACAGCCAGTCTTCCCAGTGGGCCGTTGTTTATTTACTTGTTTGTCTGTCGGAGGCTAATTAACCAGCCTACCTCCGAGCACTACTATTAACATGTCAAGGTACTGTATGTGCACGGCGGGCCAACATGAAAACCTCCCATTTCATGTCTTGTGGTCTGCCAGGAAGCTGTTGCGAGGGTCCCCATAGAAGCAGCAACCAGGGCCCACTAGCTAATGGGCGCTCTTTGTTTACCCTCTTTATTTGGCAGGGGGTTCCTGGGTAATTGTCCCTGCTAATCATTTGTTGGCTGCTTGGCAAAAGGGCTTTTAAAGCCTGTTGGATAGAGAGAGTCGTTACCATTGCTGTTGGACGTTGAACAATGTGTGTGCGTGTGCGTGTGCGTGTGCGAGTGTGTGTGTGTGTGTGTGTGTGTGTGTGTGTGTGTGTGTGTGTGTGTTTTCATGTAAGAGAGGGAAAGACAAAGAGTGCGGAAAGTCTTAATCTAAAAGCGCCCATACTTTCTCTGTCTGTACAAAAACAAGGGCATCCATTGCTGCCTTTGAGGGTAGTTAAAGCACAGGAAACAGTTTTTTTTTTTTTTGTCTCCACTTATTTCTAATAGGGAGACACTGGGATTAGGACTAATTAGCGAACTCTTTAGAAGTCATTTTTTTCCTCCAACATTCAAGGCAGCCTTTGTCACCAAACAAGCAGTTTTTTTTTCAGTGAAGTTAGCAAACATCTCCAGAGTTGCTCTATCACTGGGATAGTCGGTGCATGGCAAAGGTTGAATCGCTGCGATACTTCAAAGAGCTCATTTTTTAGACCTCACAACTCTTCCACCTGAAATGATTGCACCCGCAGCCATGGAGTGAACCCCTCCTCCTACTTGATAGCTGTTCTACCCGGAAAGAAAAAAATAATAATGATTTGAATCTCTGATATCTATTCCCCAAAGTTAACTGCTATGATGACTTTTGCACATTTCACAATGAAAAATGGTAAAAAGGCAGGGAGATTCTTTCAAGTTAGAGCGAGGGGCCTCTATAATGTGCTTGCAAATGAGCTCACAAATCTCCCAGGCCCCACATCACGAAGGTGACTGAGGAGGTTGGCTCTGTACGTGTGTGTGTGTGTGTGTGTGTGTGTGTGCGTGCGTGCGTGTGCGTGTTGTTTTTTGAATTTATTTGTGTGTGTGTGCGGCATGTTTGGGGAAAAGGCATCAGCCGTATTTACTGCATACATCACTTTATTAGAAAGGTGGTGAACAAGGTCATTGATTATTAGAACCCCCTTCCTCTATTTTGGTGACAATGTGCTATATAGTATTCTTATCAAGCCTTTCGCTGATCTTATCGCAGTGAGCTCCACTCTAGACCCTCCCATCGGTCCCTTTGATCCCACGTCTCAAACACCATTTTGATCACTGCAATGGCTTTGAGGAGCTCCCCTCGCTGGGACACTCGGCTGCTCCGGTGATCGTTCTCCGTTCACGGAGAGGGGCAGAAAGGGGAATGGAACAAGGCTGTGCTGACGGGGAGAAGTCCACGACACAAAGTCAGGGGGGGGGGCACCCTGTGTGTCTTTGTGTCTCTCCTCCGTGGCCCCACCAACCCTGTGATCCACACCGACTCCCACTTTACCGCCTGTGCCAAGTGTCGGTCGAAAGGACTGCCGAGCACGTCCCGTGGACGAAAGAGAAAAGGCGTCCGGAGGTGGGATCAAGGAAAACCGGGTATAGTTTCCCCCTCCTCTCTCTCTCACCACCAGTCACCCCCAATCATGGTCCCTCTTCAACCCTCAGTGAGGAAATCAATGGCAAGGCCTCTCGTCTCTGTAAAGCACATATATATATTTAACATTGTGAAAAATGAATAAGAGTTCCAATTTCCAATCAGGATGAAGTTGTGGTTTTTTTTGCCTGCGCTCAGCGCTGTGTGCTCTCTCATTGGATATCAGAGGGCCGAGTGGGAGCTCTTCAGAGCCATGGAATTACCCACAGTAGGGTAATAGGAGCCGGTGCTAATAATGTCCTCTGTCTGCAGAATGTGAGCGCTATGGACAGGCTGGCTCGTGAATATGGCAGAGACAGAGACGTGAGAAAAAGATAGATTCAGATTTATATCCTCCAAGAGAGAGGGAGACTGTGAGAAGGTGACGTAGCGTGAGACAGAATGTGAGAGATCGAGACAAAGAGACACCTTTTGGCGGAGGGAACGTCCAAAACTATCTCTGGAATAGATGGCGATAGAAATGGCAGAAAGAGAGGGGCAGTGAAATACAAATTGAAAAAGATATAATGATTCTCCACTTTTGAAAGATGTCCCTCAATCTTTACTCCCTTTTCATAGTGCCCTCCCCTCCTACCCTTCAATCCCTCTCTTTTTTTTCTGGCGGAGGGAAAACAAACAGTGCTAAGCGAGCGTTCACTATCCAAACCAGGATGGGATTAAATTGGCAATTAACTCGCGGAAACACACAACAGCTGAGCCGCAGTCTCCAAAGATGCGGACGTGTGCTAGTCGGTATGCGTGTGTAGGGAGGAGTTTTGGCTAACACCTGGACTGCTTAGGTGTGTGTGGACTGACAGCTATCATTAGCTCTCTTGTTGTGGACTGCTAGCGAACCTCCGCGTCGGGCTTGGCAACCTCCGCAGTCTCTACCGTAATCACCACTCTCTTCACAGACTCTGGAAAAACTGCCTGTGCCTTGTTTGTCCTGTCCTACCACAACAAAGAACTCAAAAGTGTGGACTCTGTGAGATTCCATACAGCTGTCTTTACCGAATTAACTGTCAATGCAGTTCTCGACTGCATTTAAAACAGATACAATTTTACATTTGTTATTAAGCTGAGCTTTTCTTTATGATTTCTAATATCCAGTTAGCATTTGACTATGTCAGGGAGTTGTGAAGGGAGTTATAGAAATACGTCAATCTACATTCTAGAAGGACAGTGTTTTACTGACTGTGGTTCTATTCAGTCCCTAAAAGCTAAAGCATGTCTATACTCTAAACTCGCTTTGGTTTTCACAAGCTTTTCTCACAGTAGCCCTTGAGGAAAATACAGAGCTCTTAAAAACCCATCATGGTCAGAGAATAGACACAATCAATGTAAATTTAATATTTCTGCCATTCGTCCATGTGTAAATTATTGGCAGCAGAATGGGTTTTTAATGCATCGCTCCTGGCGATGGAATACGTTGGCCTCTCTGATCACCTGTCAGAAAAGACAAACAAGGCTGACGGCCAGAGAGAGGTGATGATGATGATGATGATGATGATGTGGTGATGAGGTAAAGATGTAGACGACAATGAAGACCCGGTCAAATATTTAGTTCTAAAGTGTCTATATGGTTTGCAGATACACACTGCAGTGCATCACTGGCCATTTTCCACTCGTTAGCCTTGTTTAAATGATAAAAAGGCTGATGTAGGAAGATTGACTGTTTGAAACTAAATGAATCAGAACCGTCACCAACCATCGCTAAAGAAC
This sequence comes from Galaxias brevipinnis, assembly GCA_036023535.2. Taxonomy (NCBI): domain Eukaryota; kingdom Metazoa; phylum Chordata; class Actinopteri; order Galaxiiformes; family Galaxiidae; genus Galaxias; species Galaxias brevipinnis. The sequence continues at coordinate 8,377 of JAVQIZ010047464.1, forward strand.
TATCCAGTGAACCACTCGTTGGATGTAATTGTAATTCATCAATGAACATTTCTTAAATGTACAACCATAAAGATAATAGAGATGTAACTGAAGTGCACATACAGCAGACAAACACACACACACACACACACACACACACACACACACACACACACACACACACACAGCAGATGATGTGTCTGGCCCTTTGGAAAACCTCTGACCACCCTCCAGGGTGAGCAAACTCCATGGGCAGTGATTGGCATTCCCCAAGCTTTTTAATATTTGTTGTCAACAAATTGTAGTGAGAAGCCATTCCATCCTCTGGTCATCTCTGAAACGATTCACTCAGTGCCTATCTGTTTTGTTTATTACCTTTTTTGCAGCATGAACAAGCAGTAACTTATTAAAGGAACGCCCTTGGCTCTTTTTGGCAAATAACATGCTGAATTGTTTTCTGAGTACAATCAAACGCTGTAAAAATTTACGTGTGGGACCACCTGAATGGAAAAAATAAATAACTTAAAATCACTAGAACCACTGGATTCCGTCATACCACCAGGCCATAACACAATAACATCATAAATCCTTATTGTTGCGTAATCATAATCAACCTTGTCAAACAAGTGAACCTTTTCCATATTTCTTGTCCAGTCTTGATGGATTGACGTAATTGATGAACTAAAGAGAAGGTCGTGCTGGTCCCTGTTAACACTTAGGGCCGTCCTGATTCAGCAGATCCTGTGCTCAGCTGATTGGACCAACCACAGGTGGAACCTATTACAATACAAATGAGCTGCAGGTGTAAACGGCAGCCAATGAGCCTGAGGTGAACGTTCAGATGCAGTTCGAAAGTGCTTCTGCTTCAATTACAAAAAAAAAACAGACGTGGACAGTTCATCACGATAGCATCAGGACTGTAGGCGATGCCAGAACTGGTTCTGAGGTATACATCTCTCGTTGATCACTGTCACAGCGGGGCGACAGGCGATATGCCGCGTTCGTAATTGCAAATTAATTCAATCACCACGGTTGACATGGTGACTGACTGGTGGAACGAGGCAAAACAGAAACTGATGTTCCGCGAATATTTGTCTTTGTCTCGTGTCAAACAGGTTTTTGTGTTTGGTTTTGGCATCGGGAAATATTTGCGTTGCATCCCAGTGAGCTGGATATCTGATAACAAATCCCACTAATAGTTGTGCAAGTTCAACACATTACATCAACAAAGATTCTAATCGCAGATTTATTATCCATCAGCGTTGCAATGCCATGGATCAGTTCCATGAAATTGAAACGTAGAATGGGACGTTATCTATTCCTATCAGTTCCCTGTGTGCGAAGCGATTGGGTCTGGAACCAACCAATTAGGAGTGGAACCCATTCTGTTTGGAAAGGCCAATAGGGGCGTGTGTCAGCACCAACAACCGTGCTCCCAGTCAGCATGGTTAGCGTGACATCTTGTACAACAGGTCACCTGAATGTTCTCTCTCTCTCTCTCTCTCTCTCTGCGCGCGCACACTACCATGTCCGTATACAGTACATGCCTGCGGGTGTCATTGTGCTTTGTCTTTGTTCTTTTTTCCTTACCCTCGCATTTCTCCATTTCATCACCTTTCTATCTCTCTCTTATTCCCTGCGCTCCCCTCTCCACTCATGAAAGTTAATTGGTATCTTGTGCACATGTGCTGCATATGTGCTTAATTATGAATGCACTCCCCCTCCCCCTCGGGCTAATGAGCACGCAAACGGACGGCTAACTGAAATCAAGAAACCTACAGTTACTTCACACAGACACATGAACAATGATCGCTCCATTTCTTTATTATATTCCTATTTTACCTCTGGGAAATTAGTGTGGAAAAGGTGTGGTCCAAAGATTTGTAATCTCAGACCACCTGTGTGTGTGTGTGTGTGTGTGTGTGTGTGTGTGTTTGGAGTGAGTGAGTCACTGGTTGACTTGTAATCCCAGACCGTGTGTGTGTGTGTGTGTGTGTGTTTGGAGTGAGTGAGTTACTGGTTGATTTGTAATCTCAGACCACCTATGTGTGTGTGTGTTTGTGTGTTTGGAGTGAGGTCGAGTGTTGTTCTTTAGCTGGCTATAGTGAAAAAAAGAACCCTCGATAGTTCAGAGAGGAGCTGCAATATCTCCCCCTGCTGGACATGGAAGTGTCATGGTTCCCAGATTTCCCCTCCCAGTTTCTCTTCTCCGTCTCCTCTGGAACTTAGGTTTTGTGTTATCGACATACACTTTTGTTTTGTCTTTAACAGCTTGCTGAGAAATCTATGGCGGGAAACAACATCAGTTTTTCCGATACTGTGTGTACTGTGTACAAAGTGTGCACAGACCCTCTGCTGGTCTTCCACAATATGTTTGAGTAAGTACCCAATAAGCTATTTATGTGACTAGGTACTCTTATGTCTCTTTACATTTTACAGAGTGTGTGTGTGTGTGTGTGTGTGTGTGTGTTTCCCCTTTGTGTTCCTGAATGTGGGTGTGTGGACCTGCGCGTGTGTGTGTATGTTTCCCCTTTGTGTTCCTGAATGTGGGTGTGTGTACCTGCGTGTGTGTGTGTGTGTTTCCCCTTTGTGTTCCTGAACGTGGGTGTGTGTACCTGCGTGTGTGTGAGTGGGGAGTGAGACAGAGGGACTCTGCTGCGTTCACACTCACTGTGGTCCACGGGGTTGCGGAAATACCGCCTTGGCAACATGCTTGTGACATGTGAGCCCGATAGGTGGCTCTGGCACGCGCACGTATGTGTGCCAGGAACGAGCGCAGGGCCCTAGACCACAGCCGTGCCAATCTGCTACCCCTCCACGGGGGGGCCGATGTCCTGGGGAAGAGGAGGTCACGGCCAGGTTCATGCTTTGACAGGTAAGGCGTTTTCAACAGAGAAACAAAAAGAGATGGGAGACATTTTGCTCGGGCTCGTTCTGTTTGCGTGTGACGTGTGCGTGCCTGCGCGTGCCTGTTTGTCCGCGAGCGTGTTTAAAAGAGTCTGTGAGAGTTTCCATGGTTCAGAATGCGTATGTGTGAGCGCGCGCGCGTGTGTGTGTGTGTGTGTGTGTGTTTGTGTGTGTGCGGGTCCCCCTTCCTGCCAGTGCATCAGGAGGCAGTGCTGCGAGTGGCTCGGGGACACGTAGCGTGTTCTCATTACCGCTAACAGCCTTGAGCCGGCTTCGTCATTAGAGAGAATTATTCTCCATCCAATCGCCCATTGGTTACGCTACGCAACACAGGGCCTCAATCTGTCCTGATACTCCACGGCTGAGTTTACCTCGGGATGCCACCGGAATCTCAACGTACAAACGGGAGGGAGGGAGAGAGAAGAGAGGGAGGGAGACGGAGCGGGAGGAGGGGGAGCAAGGGATGAAAGAGAGGTGGTTAATGGTGGGACTTTTCTCCCGAACGCTCTTGATCATCATCATCATTGATCGTGTGTGAAGAAGATGTTTCAGCGATAGGGTGAATCCGTGAAGGTAAGAAGGGGAATTACAAAGGCCCGTATGGATTCTGGTGTCACCGTCGCTGGTCTAGTCCATATCCTTTTTATTTGCCGTGTGTAGAAAGGAGACATGCCTTCAAAGCTAGACAAACAAAATGGATCAATTGCACGACGTGAATCAGCAGAAATATTTGCCCTACCCTAGGTTTTTTTTTTGCAGTCCTATTCCGACAGATAATCTCTCCTGGGTCCTCATCACGACAAACAGTCAACACAGACGACAGAGGAATGGCACACAGACTGAACCATGAGTTGGAATTGGGGTTTGGAATAAAAAACTAAAAAAACTTGTGTTTGTGAAAACAAACAACAATTTGCTGCCTCCTCCAATGAAATCAATCCAGCCTGGCACCTACTTTCTCTTTGCTGTCACGGCTACTCAGTCTCTCTTTCTCTCCCTCTCGATCTTTCTGTATCTCTATCCCTTATCTTTCTTTCGACATACTTTATTTTCCCTCACTTTCCCCCTCTCTCTCTCTCTCCCTCTGTGCCAGTGTGTTGGTGGGAATATGAATTACTTGGTAGGCCGACAGGCAGAAATACAACCAGGCAAGCAAGCAGAAAGCCAGGCAGGCAGGCAGGCAGGCAGAAAGACAGCCAGGCAGGCAGGCAGGCAGGCAGGCAGGCAGGCGTCGTTCTTCCTGGACACTGCTGTCAGCCAGCGAAGGATGGATGAGAGGAGACGGGAGCGGATGGAGACTGACAGCGACCTCACTCTTCCTTCTCCTTCCCTGTCTTCCTCGCTCTATTCCACGGCTCCCTTCCTGCACGTATCACACACACACAGATCTTCTCCTCTGGTCGAGCTCCAGCTAGGAAAATGGAACTGGATAAGAGAAAGAAGGCAGCCGGCGCTGGGGATTGAAAGGTACTGTACACCCGACCGCCTCTGGTGGTTGGTTATAGGGGGACGCTGAAGGAGGGGACAGGGTGCTCAAAGGAACACCTACTGGGTGTGAGCTTCAGCGGGCCGATGTTGGCTGGACATTTTCCCAGGAGTCATTGGGGGGGTTTGACCTCTTGCCCGGGTGTCCTAGGGAAGCAAAGGTCACGTCGCCTGGGGAGAATGGTCCGTCCGACCACCTGGCGCATGTCGTCTTTCACAAGCAGGGCATTCTAAGGCGTCTCAGTGAAGTGTGTTAACGTTTTAAAAGCAGAAGCATGTCGGCCCGTTGACACGGGGAGCGTCTTCGGCGCGTGCAGCTTTTGGCCCGACTAATGGGTCTGAGTCCTATTAATAATGTATGGGAGACCGTCCGACTGGTCCAACAGATAGGACGGCTCCCTGAGGGAACGGCCATTGTGTGCTGTAGTATTCAAGAAGTCCATCCAGGAAAATAACAAGCCTCGTGCACAAAGTGTTCTGAAAGCTGTACGCATTCGATACACGACAGAGGTGGAGTTTGGACTGCGGAGCAGAGTCCTAGTTCATACTTGTCTCAACGAGCTGACTAACCTTTCGCACTCAGCGAATAAACCCCAAAGAGAAGGGAACCAGGGAAACGCTGTTTCTTCACAGTGCTCCAACTCGTACCTGGCGTACTGTAACTTAAAAGTGTGTTGAGTTTGATTAGCGTACGATCCAGTCTAACGACAGGTTGATACAGTGACCCTTTGGAAAACGGATCTTCCTCCAATCCGGACGGAGGCGCTCAGCCAGAGCTGCTGCTGGTTTCGATCCACATGTCTACACAATCTTCAAAAGGGCCAAATGAAAGCTGTTGACCATGTGCTTTTGATTCGACGTAGGCATCAAAGAAGTTAGAAGGGGGTAGGGGTAGGGGGCTACCCCGGGGGAAAGAACCACCCCCTCGACTAATCCCAGCATGCTCGTCGCCAGTGGCACTCTACACTCTTGTTAATTGGAGGTTTTTTCCCCCCCTCTGTTCAATGTCAGCTCCTTCTCCTCTGATTTAGATAGTGCTTGTACGCACCCAGTCCTGACATTAACTATCACAGGCTGAGGAAGCCATTGGTCAATATAGCTCACTGCTTCATTGTACTGATCCTCTCTCTACTCCATCCAAGTTAACAGTCTGTGAAGAGAGGGTAAAGGAATGTGCTCGTCAATGCACTTTCTCTCCCGGAAGCAATGGCAGCCGTCTCTTACAATCGGCAAGTCCTTCCAATTATTGCTTAATGTAGCACATCACGGTAGAGGCGACGCTTTAATATTCAACAAAGCCAGGTGCTATTCCCTCGGAAATGGCTTTCACAGTTGCACCGCACAGGGCTCTCGCTGGGATCTTGTTAGCTATCTGATTGGCTCCCAGAGCACTTTCGAAAGTAGTGATTGGCTGGCCAGGTGTTATTTCCCTTTCCCATAACAAAAGGTTCTCTTGAGGCATAGCTTGGTGGAGGTAGCAGAATTAAATAGAAGACACAGTAATAAAAGCCATTTGCTGGTGTACGTCTCTGGTTGTCTATAGGCCAATGGCTTTCTACCATGGAGGTGTTTGATTTCCTGCCTCAGTGTGTTCCTGTCAGTCACTGTCTGCCGTTCCATCCTCACAATCCCATATCCCGACGGAAATGGGATGCACTGGCCACTCAGCCTTCCCAAAGCCAGGGAAAATACGTCGCACGTCACACGTTGCGCTGCTTTGGAATGGGGCGAGACTCCCCCCCACACCCGCGCGCACAAGCTCGACTTCCCCATTCAATCCCCACAAAGTTTGTCTAATAAATAACGTAATCAAGTGTGGTCCTGCCTCAGGAACTTTGGCTAACTCCCTCGGCGTCGCTCTTTTCCCCCGGCGTGACCTTTTTTTTTCTCTCTCTCTTCCCCTCTTTTCTTCCTCCCCACCTCACCGTGACTCCGGCGGCTCGAAGGCGCGGCGGAAGGTATCAGCGAGCGCCCGGGCTGGAATCCATTAGGCAAAAACCAATTTCACAGCGAGCCAATTTCATAAATATGGAGTACGAGGCCACCTTTAGTTGTGCTTGACTAGCTGTTAGGAGGGGTTATACAAAGCCATCAACAACGAGGCCGGCCCCAGCACTTACTCTTCTTAATGGCGGAGGCACTACACCTATCTCTCAGGCCTCGACACCGCACCCGCTCGGGAACCGCTCGGAGCTCACGCGGACTCGGTGTATAATGGAGTGTTTGTCATGTAATGCGTGCATTCGTTATCCAGAGCTGTGTCCTGTCCCTTGGGTGCAGTCGTCTTCTAAGCTAAGACAAAGGTGGGGGGGTGCGCAAAATTTGTGAGATTGACCTGATTTGTGTAGCACGACTTACACCATACGATATACCGTGTATGGAGCGCTTCTGTGTAATTAGGCATCTAAAGTGTCATGTGCAAATGTTGAAGTCCTCATTGTTTGGAGAGTGTGTCCCTGTTTGGACAGGATCAAAAGCACTTGGCCAGAGCACAGCAGCTTGTTCCAGTTAGGAGTGCTTACCCACTCTCAGCCCCTCTCCCCACACCAGCCAGCTCCTTCTCTCCCTCCAAGGAGCTGCTCCGCTCCCTCTCATGTCTTGCATAGAGAAATCTCTTTTATCCTCCACAGCACCAAGCCCTTATCACCAGCTCAATTAAAAGCCGACGAATGCAAATTGTATTTAAGGGAAAAGTTGGATCTGTTTATCTTCTTCTACTCCCCTCTCTCCTTCCCTCCCTCCCTACCTCACCTCCTTTCCAGCTAGTGCTGGGCCATCAGAGAGGACATTAAACACTCACCTCTCCAAAAGAAGTACCTAAAGGGAGGAGCCTCTCTCTTTCCCACACACAAGCTACTGCCGACTAACTTAAACAGCTCACACCAGGTCACTGGTGCATTTTTGGACCATGGAGCTATTAGTATTAGAAACCAGTTCCACATGCCAAAGAGAATGAAAAACATAGCCAGGGACAATCATCAAGCTCATTCATACAGCTGCTGTACATGAAACTTGAGGATGAGGAAGTGGATATCCACGCAGGTCACCTGATCACCTGTACTATTTCCAAACTGCCCTTTTGGAAAATCCATGGTGTTCTGAGCCTAAAGCAAGGTCTTTGAACCGCTAGTAAGACATCTCTTGGTGTGAATATTTCCTTTACTTTTCTTTGCATAAACGGATTTGAGAGTTTGTTCATATGCTGCATCCCTTGGAGTGGGCGGATGTTTTCCTGTGAAAGTTCATCTATTTTGCCAAAACAAACAACAAACAAGGGCAATAATAGGCTGGATAATATGCTGTTCTCTCTCGATACTACATCATGCTAGTTTTCTCATATTAACGCCGTGAGTTGCAGGACTGAAGTGTGGGAGTTTATTACTATTGTCTATCAAACTCTTAATTACAGAAAATACATCAAGGCAGTGAGAGTTTTTCCAACAAAAGCTGCACAGGCAAAACATTGTCATCCCTTTGTTCCTCAGACCACACAGAAAAAAGAACTATTTTGTAACGCGGATAATTCCAAAGCAAATGAACAGAAATAATCATATAATTAAAGCATGGCTTATTTTTCTCCCTTAACTGCTGTGGCTATGAAAACGCCTAATCAGTTAAAGGCTAACGGGAGGAATACTCTCAGAATGTGTGACTTGAGTGGCCATGCTTCACATTTTGAGGACCAGCTAATGTGGTACATTTCGAAGTTGGAAGTTGGATGTTTTGAATCCGCACTAACATGAATAAGAACGTGCAGTCCTAACGGTCTATTTGTTATTTCCACCTAACACAAAACAAGTTGAAAGGAGGTTAAATCGTGGGCTCCTCCCGTGTCCCGTTTCCCCTTCTCCTTTGTCGGCTCTGTTGTTGAGCAGTAGTTGTAACGGCTGATGGCCTATGTCAAGTAATTGACCGGAGAGCAGAAAATCAATAACGGAGCAACGACGCTCTCCGGCACTATCGCTTCCTTACATCTCTTTGCTGCGTCAATTCTCCCGGCACAGACCCACACACGTGTGGAATTTACTTCTTTAGTGGGAGCAAACCATGTTATCAGGAAAGTTCCTTGTGCCAGTTACATGCACATTTTATCGAGTTTTATCTTGATCAAGTTTTTATTCTTGATTGAATGTGCGTTTACTTTTTAAATAGACCAGATGCCTAACTTTGTATTCCTCACTCCACCTTTATCGTGTTTGCACACATATTTATTTCGCCAAACATTTTTGACATTACCCTTCAAAATGGAACGCTGCATTTCTTCCCCCCCTCGCCTCTCACTCTTTACCACTGACAGAGGGAGCTGAAATACACTATTTGCTCATAATTGAATGGATCCAGACACCTTTTCAATAATAGAAGGGAACTTGCATCAGAGGAGAGGCCCGTGGGCGTGCCAGTGATCGATCTGTGGGGCCCGGCCATGACGACAGCTCCGGTCATCGTCGGCTGCTCACGCGATGGATGGAGGAGAGCTGCTTCCAAGGCGAAGAGGAGGAGGAGGAGGAGGATGGAAGGTAGAGGAGAGGGGAATAAGGAAGGGGAGGATTGGAGGAAGAGAGGAGGGGGGAAACAGTAAGGAGGGGAGGGAGGAGAGAGAAAAAGGGTAGGGGAGCGGAGAGGGTGGCTGGTACTGACTACCAACGTGTTGGTGCTTTGTGTGTTCCCTATACATGTGGCCTCTGTCCTGGTATGGGTGCAGGCATGGTTCATGTATGTAAACGGTTGTCGTTGGCCTGAGCTAGTATATGTGTTCTATACGTACGTCTGGTTCTCTCAGCCTTGTGGGCTGTGGTGCTGCTGCAGTGAGCCACCAGGGAGCGTCATCCCTCGTTTCTTTACCGCTCTCATTCCGGTTTGCAGGCAGCCATCACGACTCCAGGGGCGCCGTGCCACCGCGGCTTGGGCCAGACAAGCGCCATGCCACCGGCGCAGTGACTTGTCATACCTGGCTGGCACCTCCACCCCGCCGCTGCCTGAGGAGGAAGGAGTTATAAATGCTATTGTTCCCACGGCAAAGGGCTGTTAAATTG
>JAVQIZ010047476.1:0-13616 GCA_036023535.2 Galaxias brevipinnis
GAAATCACACACAGCTTCATTCTCTACTGACTCATTTTGTGCCTGCCCCCAAGACGACTCAGGTAATGGTGGTGCATAGGTTTACCACCGCAAGACTGAGGAGACCACTGGACTCTGTCTCACCCCCCCCAACAAAGGCCCACATCAGGGGCGTGGGCACCCTCTTGGGGTAGAGGAGAGCTGAGTTGGGAGAGAGGCCAGTTTGGATGTGGAGTCTTCCCAGCAGGGGAGGAGCCAGCATGGGGACAGGCAGTGATACAGCATCTGAATGGCCAGACCGGGGGCACACCGTTGTGCCTCTCCAATTAAATTATCCGGCTGACAATGGCGAGGCCTCGAGAATTGACACCTCCATTGAAAGAGTGTCGGCGGCTTTGTGAGAAAATAGATTTGCTCCCGAGGGGACAACAATAGTGGGGCAATCCATCCAGAGCTGTTTTATTTTTTTTAGATGGGGAAATAGGGATGAGAGCCAGGGGATTCGGGTGTTTTTACTTCTGAGGACGGAGGGAATTTCGTTTGGAGAGTGGTGGTGTAATTTTGCAGGTGTTTTTGGTGTTTCAAACAAGAAAATAAGTGAAAAGTTAGCATTTAGCGCTTTCGCTCCGCCAAAGTCAAAACACATCTCCCCTCCTCGGTTTACTGAAAAGAAATCCATTGAAGCCAAAACAAATATGTATTTATTTTTCCATGCAAGACGGGCCTTTTGATATTGTGCTTAGCTAACTTTGGTATGACATAATTTGGGTGCTTGTATTTGGGGGTGTGGAGGAAGCAGACCGCAGACGCGGCACTTTACAAAGACATCACTTGAAAATGACCCCAAACAAGGTTGAGTCTGATCATAAGTAATCAACGTGGGCTGTTCATCCAAATGTTTGACTCAGCGTTATTTTGATGGACCTTAGGGGGCAGTGACAGGAGACATTTACAGAACCCAAGTTTGTTTAACACACGACAATTCAAACTTGAAACACCAAATGCCTCAGACTTTGAATACAGGCGTACCAGGGTTAAAACGTCCTAAGCAGTGTTTGACTAAATAGACGGGCCTGGCATCTCCTAAACAAGCGCGCCTGTCCGACGGGCTCAAATACTTGGTGTCTTAGACACGGGAGCATGGGCGCGTGCCAGCTGCAGTGACCAAGCGAGCGTCGAAAGGTAGCTGGAACAACCGTCACGCCCGCTCTGGGGGCCCCAAAACATTTCAAAGCTTCAGAGAGGTAACCAAGGATTAAATCACTGCATCAACAAAGTGAGAGGGACCATGGAGCCATGAGCAAAACAGCCCTTGAGTCCCAGCCCCCTCCCTCCCCCCAACACACACACACACACACACGCACACACACACACACACACACACACAAGGTCTTTTATCCCCCCCGTTAGAGGAACTCCAACAGTAGGACTTCTACGTCTATATAAAGGCACAGTTGTTCCGCACGACCCGGATCAATATAAAGTGGCCACGAGGAACAAAGCTACATGGAAGATATGTCTGTCTTCTTTCTCAGCCGCTAAGTGGAGGCTGCTGAAAGGCCAAGCCTTTATGTCTGACCCCCGGAGGTCACCTTGATACGGCTGAGGAAGGGGGGTGGGGGGTGGGGTCTGAGTTACAGGCCAACATTGTCTCCAGGACCACACCCCAGACAGTCTCCGGAGCGCCTGAGGTAAGCTCTGAGAGACATTTCTGTTTATAGGCCTGCTAAAAAACAGACCGTCAACTGCCACGGACTACAGCAGGCCCCAGGGGAAAAACACAATGCACTTCAAAACAAATTGTTTCGTGTCCTTTTATTGGTCTGGTTGTAGGAGTTTCTGTTTTGTAGTTCAGTTGAGATAGATATCGCTTAGCCACTCCACTTGCAGCGACAATGTGTGGTCCAAAACTGCGGAGACGGGTTTGAGCAGTTGTCGGTTTCAGATCCAGGTTGTCCTGACAACTTGTCCCACTCCCCCAAGCCCAGACAAAGCTGTTGTCTAGTGCACCAGGCGTGTGTCCACCGGGTTTGAGGGGCGCCGCCAGCGCTAACAAAACACACAAAGGCCCCCCGCCCTGGCACTGCCTTTGCCCTGTCTACCCGCTATCCTGCCCCCGCCACCATTGCCCACCGCTTTGTGGCCGCTCCAAGAGGAGGAAGTGCCCCTCATCTCCATTTTGAGGTACCCCCCTCCCCCTCCTCCCCCTGCCACCCATGCCCCCTTTTCATGAGAGCACCCAAATACAGAAATGACCAAAAAAATAAATAAAACATACAGAAATGACACACACTTTTCGTTCTCTTGTTCTTACACACGCTTACGCTCCTGGGCAGTTTTTCCTTTCTGAATAAGTTACAATGTTCTAGTCAGATTGAATTGTGTCAGTGCAGTCCAGGCCTATAGCTGGTTTTCCATTGAGCACCAGGTGTACTTGTTTCCGCTGGTCTCACGTTGCGTTATATAGTGTGTCACTCACCCCCTGGACGTGTCACAACAGGGTCACGTGTCATTGCATGTTGTGCCGACTGTGACAGGACAGTCTATTTATCTGTGTGACATAAGCCTAGAATAACTGATCACAGCAGATATCTAAATTCGTCTTATGCTCCAAAATACGGACCGTTAAAACGGATGGTTCATTGTTTTGAGAGAGATATCAGACTGTCAGCGTTGTTTACATACTCCACGAGTAGTACCTTGAATCTTGACAAAACGGAATCAATAGTGTCTCTTTAAAAAATTATCTAAGCATTATCTCAACATTGATGTCATGAGGAGGAAGAGAGAGGAATGAGTCTGGTACAAACCAAAAAGGTCTCAAACCTTTTAATGAACATGACCTCCGAGTCCCTTCCCACAATTCCCCTGGGTCTCATTCCACTCTTCTTCTCCTGAGCCCCCTCCGCTGAAAAAGAGAGAATCTACAGTGTTTAATGATTTCAAGGACCCTGGGGAGGGCTCCAACTCTAATCAATGAACCCCATCTACAGGGAGCCGGTATCCTGGCGACGCCGTTGCCAAGACAGTCACGCTCGGCAACCCGGGATCGCCATGGAAAGGGGTTCCGACTAGAATAGATGTTTTGCTCAATGAAGAGTATCTGGCCAACTGAATTATTAAATAAAGGTTTTCTTTTTTTATAATCTCAGAGGGAGAGAGGGAGAGAGAGAGAGAGGGCCTGGAACAAGGGCAGATAAAGACGGATAAAAGAAGGAGAGAATGTGAGAAAGAGGTAGCTCCTGTTTTATAAGAGAGAGAGTGAAATAAGTGAGGGAGAGAGTGTAGAGGGCGGGTGGCAGAGTGGGTCCTAAACTCACTGTGGCCCCCAAGCCCAACCCTGCTAAGGGGCCCCCCCTGCCTGGCCCGGGAGCCATGTAAACCCTTTGCCATTGCCACACACTCACACCCGACGTCAGACCCGCAGTCTATAAACACTGTCGCCCGTTGGCGCTAATGAAACGTAATCAATAGCTGTATTTCACTCACACTTTTGTCAGGCATTACGTCACAGAACACAGCCCTGGAAGTGGCTTACTGGCAAGGAAGCAAGACGCAGACAGACCAAGAGATACACTGCCCCACTAGGTTAGTAAGACGAACAGACTAGAGAGAGATGCACTGCATTGTAGCACATCAACATAACCACTGTTATTCGCTGACATGGAAACTTGGGAGAGCGGATAACACAAGTTTGCCTGATTATTGTTCCGGCAATTCACTCTCGTGGTGTTTTTTCTTATTTATCTTTTCATAATGATAGTTCCGCTTCATCCTCCCATCGAAGTTGCTATCATTGACATCTGCTTTGAAATGGGGTGGGGAGGGGGGCGGGGGGGGGGGGAAGGGGGGGCAGGGCCCTTGCGTAATATGCAGGGGGCCCCACGCTACTTGCGTAGTGAGCATACAGGACCAGCTTTGGTGAGTGGTGATATATTGGTGATGAGAGGGGCTTATGGAAGTGAAGGGGGAGAGAGTCCCCCCCCCAAAAAAAAATTATGTTGCCACTGTAAACTGCCTGAGTGCTGTTGGAATCTCTGTATACTTCATGATCACTGTTTTGGGAAAAAAGGGCTGGTCTTTCGGTTCCACGACATACTATCTGTTTCTCTTCTCTCCTCTCTCTCTCCTCTCTCTCTCTCTCTCTCTCTCTCTCTCTCTCTAGCTCGCTCTCTAGCTCCCTGTTTGTCGTTTCTAATTTTTTACCACTCACACTTTCACCATGACTGGGTCCCACATATTAGATGTATTTAGAAAAATAAATAAGACGAATCCTTCACCAAGGACCCTTTCCCCCGCGTCTCATTTTCCGTGATGGCTTTGTTAGCGATCGCCGTCTCCAAGGAGCCTGTCTCGCTAAACTCCTGTGAGAGACACGTCGCAATAGTCTGCCCATTTAACGGACGGGAAGAGCCCCCCCTAACCTTCCCGATGTCCACGGGAAGAAGAACCGAGGGGAGGGAAACTAGAAAGAAGAGCTTTCCCTCCTCCTCTACTCATTGATGAAATGTTTCTTCTTTCTCTTCAATAATTCAGGGGGGTTTTCATGGGAGAACTCCCAGTGGCACCGGGTGAGATTTGCATCCTGATTTATTTGTCATATATCCTTTATATCTCTAAATTCTTTATACCTCTCCTGTGGCCCCATGCATTTTTCATGCGCCTCCTTGGCAGTGTTCACAGGCCAGATCCAAACACATTTTACATGTCTTAGTGTGTGCCTGTACCCCACTCCTTTCACCTTGGCTGTGGAGGCCTGGATGAAAAATTCAGAGGCGGTTGTTAATGTTCTCCACCGCGCTGTAGGATTTTGCCGCTGCATATGTGCAAGTCATTACCTCCTCACCTCCTCAGTGCATTTGTTCTGGTTTTGTTTGTTTGGTCTGCAGCACAGTTGGAAAGTTGCAGTGCTGGCATCCTTGCGACCTGGAAAGGTTTCGGGGTTTTGAATGAATTGAGTGATTGGCTGACACAAGTAGGGTGAACGCTGACGTGTTGATTCGATCATTTCGATGATGGATGAGGCTTAAGAGGAGTTTCTATGTGGAGTCTATTTCCTTTAAGAAAGTAAAAAAAGATCTAGATATATTTGAGCCTGTAATTGGCTTTAAAATTGAATATTGGCCCCGATCATGCGATATTAGCAGGAACTATATACGTCAGTGAAAAATAAATGATTGCCGGACACAGATTGGTTCAGAAGAGATTCATATTTTGCTTCAGATCTTATATCTCTGACAACGTTTCCTCTTCTTTATATTTGGGCTACCAAATAGACGATGTCTCAGGGAGCATGCATCAGTTTCACGGTCATTGTGACAACGCTTTGAACCAATGGAACATAACATTTAACCCCATACCATACCAACCCCATACCCAGTGAGATGGGATAAAAGTAAACACATTTGTTATGGTGCAAATGTAATTCTCTGCTGTTGCGGAGCTTTTGCTAACCATGAAAGAAAAAACAACAACACCCATTCCCGACCCAACTGATTATTTTTTCAACAAAATCTTTCCGTTTCGTTCTCTGTCTGTCTTTGTTGACGCGCTGTCATTCTCCGAGCCGTTCCAGTGATTTTAATTTCCCTGACATAGGCAAAAGCTAAGGCGCTGCATATGTGGCGCGCAATGTGCATCCCTTTTCCCCCGGATTTGAGCACACAGGTGCGCGGAAGGAGACAGATTGCGATGCCGGAATGTTGCCACCGAACCTTACAATCCCCATCTGCTTGGTCGACCCACGGAATGGGAGGGAAAAAGATGGAGGGATGGGGAAAAGATGGAGAAAGAGTGAGAGAAAAGAGAGGGAGAGAGAGAGTGAAAGAGAGCAAAAGAGGCAGAATGATGGAGTGGCCATTAAATATACAGCAGGCAGTGGAGAGCTTGCAGAGTGTTGTGGGCATGGGCTCTGCCTGAAGACGCCGGATCAGCATTATCCCGCCGTCTCTCACTTTCTCTCCATTTCTGTTCCCTTCTGCAGTTTCTATCTCCTCTAGCACGGCACCTTTTAGGTCTCTCTTAATGTTAGGTCTCTCTTAATGTTAGCTTTCTATCTCCATTCTTATATTGTTGAGACCTTTCACGGCCTCTCTCTCTCTCTCTCTCTCTCTCTCTCTCTCTTTGTTTCTAACAGGTTTAACTTTGTACAGGCAGTTTATTCTCTCTTTTACCCACCAACTCATCTCACCAGGGTTGACACCCTTCCCATTGTGATGAAGTCAGACTTCCATCTCCCACAAGTAATACATGGACGCCTTCTATTGTTATCGGAGCGCAGAAAGTAGTCATCTCATGTGAATCGAGTGGAAGCTAACCCTGATGCTAATTCCACCTTTCACAGCCGGGCCTGGTGGCGGCGCTGGCGACGGCCGCATCACAGTTTAGTGACAGGCCGCTAACGTGGTGGCGCCGAGGTGTCCCCGCTGCTCCTCCCGCCCCCCCTCCCCCCGTTTGCCATCTAATTCACACGTCTCAGTCGCACGCCGGGGAAGGAGGAGGGTAAAACATTGTGAAAACATCCGCGGATGATAGTCGTATCACGCAGGCTCGGATGGCGAGACCTCAACTATATCTGGATCAGTCAGCAAGGATCACCCCCCCTCCCTCTCTCATTCTGTCTTTTTTCCCTTCAGGTCAATTTACCCAAAGTGCAACTGGGTGTATTTTATTCCGTATTTTTCTGTCAGAATGAAGAAGAAAAAAAAAGGTGGCCTTCTGTCACGAATCCTGCAGGGGTGGGTGGGGGGTGGGCTGACTGGAAAACCATGTTCCGTTATTTTTAATTCATGGGATACCACCTGGCTAATGGCGTTTTTGGATCTGCCGGCTCCCCGCAAGACTGAAACAGAACTTGTTTCGAATCACCAGCCCACCCCCCAAATGCACTCAAATTATTCATGCAGCCGGCATTACAACCCATTCATCATACTATGTAAATTTAAAAACAAGCTGCATGCAAGGTAACATTATAAAGCAGTCTAAACATTTCGTCTGTTATTCAGAGGAAAAAAGTCAATAAGAGAGCATGATACAATTAAAATGATGTTGTTTAGAAACATCTCACCCATTCATGCAATGATTGTGTGAAAAGATTTCTTGGCATTTCCAGTGTGAAATTACTCATTTCCTTTCTAATCAAGGCATACAACACTGCACACTACAATAGGCTCTTAAGTGAATAAATACCTTTTATCTTTTTTAGAACAATCTAATTAATCCAAATTAAGTATGGATGTGGAATACTTCAAGGAATGGCTTATCCTTTGCGTGTTCTTAAAAACCAAACCATCTTTCTTGATTTCTTTCCCCATTTTGGCCTTTGAACTCGTTGGCTTCTATTGTTGCAGTGATGTCAACATTACAGGAAAAATGCTCCATAATCAGGAACTTACAGTAACAAGCAGGCGGCTGATGTTATCAATGGGCCCATTGATTTTATTCTTGCCCCTAGCAAAGCACTGAATGCTAAGGTTTAAGATAGCATAGCCCCATTAAGACAGATTGACCACAGAACTCATATGATTACACTGGATATTGATAAGAGTGGTCTGCTCTCTCCGATCATTGCTTTGCTAAATGGACCACTAAGTCCCATCCACTGGACCAAACGATGGCTACACTGACCATTTACTGCTGCACCGTGGGTTTCGCGGTGCCACCAGTCAAAATCATGTCATGTGAAAGAAAACAGTCTTTTGTTTTTAGTTTTAAAATAACGATGATTTCTTTGTTGCACGCTGTCCAGTCAGTGATTGAGTTTGGGACTGATGTTGGTGGGGTTTTAATCAAATTGGTCATGGTTCCTTCCTAACGACATGTTGAAGTCCACTGTGCTTCATTGTCTCTGAGCCTCCCTCCTTATGATGCTGAGGCAAATTGGAATGATCCACTTCAGAGGCCTAGGTGATCTGGAATGTCACTCTGCGGGCTGGAGACAGCTGGCTGAGAGCAGATCAGAGACGCCGGGGCCCGCAATTATCAGGGGGGAATTACAAAGATTTGGAAAGCGATAAAAGACTCGGGCATGGAAATGCAAACACACACACACACACACACACACACACACACACACACACACACACACACACACACCGACACATACACACAGGGTATTAATAAATCTTTCTCCCATCAGACTATTTTAGGAGATTATGTTGATTATACGAGTCACATTCGGAGAAATTGATATGTTCACCTTGTATTATCTGCTTTAAGATTAAATTCTTATACAAAGTAAGGGAAAATAAATCAAATTGAACCAAAGATTTTTTTAATGAAAAAAAGCCTCTCAACGTTTCATAGAAAATAAAGAAATTGCAAGTATGCTCAAATAATGTTGTACATCACAGTTCACAGTAGGGTTTCACTACATGAGAATATGCTCAAAAGTGTTGTGAAGTGAACACAATGTGCTTGGCAAGGCATTGCGCCATCATGCTTGCACGTTCTGGTGAGCCCTAAGCAGTAAGACACTTATGCAAAGAAACAACCTCAACTTTACCAGTCAAACAGACAATAACTTTGATGCACCAGAATGTAAACCTTGATGGGGAGTATTTACCAATAAAGCCCCTTTGACTTGTGGGCAGAGCAGAATAAGAGGATTATGCAGAGTTTCTGCTGACAGGATTTAGGAAAACACAACTTGAATCTTTAATTGTTGTTCCGTTGTCTTGAACACAGGGATCTTACTATGGATGACTTGAAAACTGACAAGCTGAAACAAACGCTTTTAAAACACATGGTTACTCGTCACATAAAATCCGCTGTACAGTGTGTACAGCTGGGGTGAAGTAAAATTCAAATATGAACCGGTAAAATCGTCATATTCTTGTTGACCATATTTGGACTGTCCTTTAGTGTTCCACGGTGAGCACCCTTAACCAGTGCGTTTTACTAGGTTCCACCTCACACGGCTGATCTGGGCAATACACACATTATCAAACAACAGCATGGAGGGGAAAACAAGGTGGAGGGATGGAGGGAGGAAGAGACGGGGAAAAGGAGGAGAAAGAAAGAGTGGCAGATTTTTCACCTGAAGGCAAACGTAGACAGAGGAACCGGCAGGTTCAGTGGGGAACAGCCGCGCACCGCCCCAGATCCAGGAACACCCTCTCCGCCCTGATCCATTATTCAACAACGCAGCACAATTAGACGTCGTCGAGCTATTTCAGTGTGCCATGTTGAGAAGGACTCGATGTAGATGTAAAATGCACAAACTCGCCCCTTATTTATTTATTTGGCTCGGTTAATGCCGTGGAATGCTATTAATGTAGCTTTTATACGTTGACTTATTCATGGGGACTTAAGCAGAGTTTGTTTAGGGCTGTTTAGCAGGGAGTGCTTCTAAGTAAAGGGTCTCCGACGAGCTATAAGAGTTGATCTTTGATGCATTTGTATATTATAATTTTTTCATGTTTTCAATGTTTTCATTCTGAAATTGTTGTGTTATCTCATGGCTGTTTAATAAAAATTATATACAAATTATTCAATATCATACCTATTATGCTGTTCCATTAAGCATGGGATATCTTGCACACCCAGTAATTGTCTTCTAAAATAAAATGTATGTTTATTCATTTCTAGTAAGCTTTTTCAAAAGATTAAGTCTATAATGTGAGCAAATTACATATGACATCTAAATGTAGTCAAGCAATATCAATAATGGGTTGATGTAATAGTCCAGATGTAATCGATGTAATAGGTTGTGGTTGTGGTAATAATAAAAATATATTTTTTTGTTTATTGTTTAAACTCATCAGGAAGATGTATTTCACCTCCTCTCATCCAGGTATTGATGCTTGACTGAAAATGTACGGTATATTTCCAGTGTTCAACCAGAGACTATGGTTTTGACTATGCTTGTGTCATATTTCTGTAGTTATTCTTCGGCAGATAACTCTTGGCTCTCCATGTAAAAAAATCTAATCCAAAAAAAGGAAAAGTAAAAAAAAAAAATCTATGCTATACACTTTTGTCTGCAAACTTTGTATTGCATTCTCAGCCCAAGGGCAGTTTAGTCTTTCTCTAATGTCTCACACTTCAACCCTCTTTTTTTTTATCAAAGCACAATTTTTTATCATTATCAGACGTTAATTTGATTAAATAGCAATTTGGGACTCCCTATCTATGATCTGCTTTGATACACTGGATGTCTGCCAGCTAAATAGATTTCCTTGATATACGTGGACGGGAAAGTTGCTTTAAGATTTCCTGCATGGACAGTGATTGTCCTGATTCTATGATATGAAAAAGTAGAGTGCACAAGTGGGCTGCACTTACCCAAGAACTTCAAACGGGCGGTCTGACTCGAATACTGAAGTCTGGGTTAAATCACAATTCATTCGGCAGAAATAAACAAATACTGGAGTGGCTTCATTCATTCCAACCTGCTTTAGCACAAAACCCTCCGTCTGTATTCCTCCAGTCAAGGGTACGTTCAGGCCCGATGCACTTTGTATGCTAAGGGAGATTCTAATTGGCACACCCACTCGACGCTCATTTCATCTGGCTCGGTTGAGAGCCGTGATCTTTCTCCGTGTAAAGCCCAGTGTAGGTCGACCAACCCCTCGAGATAAGATCCTTTTCAAGATGAAACGACGTTGCCTCCGTGAGCGTGAAACTAAACACTCGCCGTAATCGGTGCTCATTAACGTGAGGTATTCGGTAACAAGGATGGCAAGAGCTCCCCACCTACACCGGCCCCCTTCTTCAAGGTGCGGTCGTGGTGTCGGGTCATGCAGGTAATTAGAACGGCCGGTTAACGAGGGGGTCGGAGGTTCGTTAGCCCACCCTTTTCACTTACCCTGCACTAGTTGACCCCCACGGGACCCAGCTACCAGTTTACCCTGAACCTCCCCTCTCATTCTTCCACTCCCCAACCCCTCCTATTCCCAGCGGGGGGATGGGGGGGGGACAGTGGGGCAACGAGGATCTCTACTGGGGGTAGTGGTAGATCAAAGCCCCTGGAGGTCCCCGAGGAGAAAAGCTGGGGAGGCTGCAGGGAGGTTAAACAGCCTTCCCCTCCTGTCGGAGGCCAACGCTGGGCTAAGAGCCTAGGCGAGAGGGGGTCTTACTGGGACTTTTTTCATTGCTCTCTGAGGCCAACCCCCTGTCTAATCCCCCTAATGAGGAGGGGATCTTACCAGGGCCTGCTACACTGGCAGAAGCCTGAGCACGGATCGCATAGGGATGGACAGGATGAGAGCGTTTTCTTGATTTTTTAAATAGGTGTAGTGCACAGCCTCCCTGTTGGCGAGTGCAGGGTGAGGATGACAGGCACGTGAGAGACAATAAAGTGCACTCCTGAGGATGGGAAAAGCCTGTTATTGTGTGTGTGTGTGTGTGTGTCAGAGTGTGAGTGTGTGAGAGTGCGTGAGAGCACGCGTAAGTTTGCATGTGTTGCGGCCTCCATCTGTCTCTCAAGTGAGCGCTGCCTGTGAGTGCTTCCTGTGAGCCTGTGTGCATCACAGACAGTAGACAGTAGCTCACCCCTATCTGTGTGTGTGTGTGTGTGTGTGTGTGTGTGTGTGTGTATGTATTCGCGCCGCACCACGTCAAAGACATGACAGGCGCAAACGCTGATTCAGTCTGGCGGTGGCGGCGTCTGAAAGCGCCGGGGAAGCAACCAGGAGCAAATGATATTCATTGGACTTAAACGCTCAGCTTGGCTGGCCGGCTTTGTTGCGACCGCCGGTGTCATGTTACATTATGACCTGGAGATGACGGGGTGGGGTGGGGGGGAACGACACTGCGCTGAAGAGAGGAGAGTGGAGAGAGGGAGGGAGGGAGGGAGGGAGGGGGGGGGAATAGAAAGAGCAAAGAGTGCTCTGCTGAGTAACGGAAGCAATATCAGAATTCCAAACAAACGTGTGATGATTGGACATCTTTTAACGTAGAATGTGAGTGAGTGTGAGGGTGCTATTTCAGTTAGTTTGCCGTGTCTCTATTTTCCCCCAATAACTTTATGTTTACTTGTATACACACTGAAAGAGGGGGCATTTGTTTTAGGCGTTCATTTCAGATGTGATTTATCAAATTGTTTAGCCAACAACGACTTTTGTCTTCATTTTACGTCATCCTCCGACTGAATGATCAGCTGTTTCAAAATGTCACATAGTAGCTGCTACTTCTCAAATGTTGCTCAGACAAATGTGGCTGTGTGGAAAAAAAGGATATGAACAATTGCCTCAAACGACATCGCTAAAACAAAACCGCAAGAGGACAGCCAGCTCGGTGGAAAACAAAAGCCGAAAGAATAAAAGTGCGGAGAAAAAAAACAAAAACAGAAAGTGACGTCTTTATTAAAAGACAAAACAATTGTGTCACTTAAAACAAAAGAGGCATTTATTGGTTTTGTTGAGTGAATGGTGAAGGTTTAATTGTGTTTGGACGAGGGAGGAGGCAGGGCAGCTGTAGTTTTCACGGTACGAAGACAGAAGGCAGAGTGTCTCCATTGTCAGTCCACACACTACCTTCGTTATAAAGGGAGCTGAACAATGCAGCATTATTCCCTCTCACCTTGCTCTGCTATTCACAAAATGAGGACGTCTTTTGAAAGGAAAGGAAAGAAATGGGGGGGAAAAAAAGCTGTACAGTGAGACTGACAGAAAGAAAGTTGTTGACATTGATAATACTTTTTTTTTCGAAATGTCTGTGTGGCCCTGCATTTCTTCGAGACGGAATGAATAGATTTGTTCCTTTATTTGTTTGGCAATGCCGTTTTGTTGCCATGTTTTGTTTGTGGCCTTGCCAATGCTGGCAGGCCGACTGCCATTTCTTAGCCTTCGGAGTCCTTGGAGAGGTTTATGCTGGGGTTTATTGATGTTTTTATGCACTCTCAGCTTACACATACAAAACCCACAGAACTTGAGAGTGTTGATAGCTTGGATGACTGTTTTACTAGCAAAAACAGAATAATATACCAGAATAATATACCAACATACAGTATAACGAACGGGTATTAAAAAATCGTATATTGGGCTAGAAATCCACTACGTGGTAAGCTCAGCGAGCGATGGAGGTTCGGTGACTAGAAGTGGATTCAAGCTTTCCCCACCTGCTGTTTCTTTTCTCCCTCTTTCCAGTTCCCCCTCTCCTCCGTTGACTCGACTCCAGCTGGTTTAACCTCCGGCGTGACCTCTGAGTCAGTCAGGTGGATGAGCTAGCTAGCGCTATGGCCATAGCCCCCCTGCCTCATCCACGCGCACAGTCTGGTGCACGCCAAGCGCTAGCCACCGGACCCGGCATCTACCCTCTTCCTCCACAGCTGGGCCCAACATCTGGGCGGCGTGTCTCGCTGCTTTGCCCCGTTCACTCCGATATGGCGGCGTCCTGCTGATGGATATGAATAAAGGAGAGAACAATCTGGGCTCCTCTGTTGCACAACACGCCGCCGGGGGATCGAGGCGTATCAATTATGGATCCTCCCGAATCACATGCTCTTCTCCTTCCCTCTTTAATGTTCTCCTTTTTTTTTTTTTACGGAGCTTCCTGTTTGGACAGCCAAGCTCGGCAAAGGCGATACGTTCCCTTTGTGCGGGGGGGGGGGGGGGGGGGGTCCCCCGGATTAATTAAAGAAGGCCAAAAAAAACAATTAAGAGAAGGCCCATTTTTCTCGGTTGTTGTGTGAAAAA
>JAVQIZ010047570.1:0-5000 GCA_036023535.2 Galaxias brevipinnis
GCAAACGGAACCTTACCCTCGGCCGGTAAGAGAAAACGGGAGTCGTTCGGAAATGGCACTTCCAAGTGATCCGTCTCTGGGAGAGAGAGAGAGACAGAGAGAGAGAGAGAGGGAGAGAGAGAGAGAGAGAGAGAGAGAGAAAAAGGGAGCAGTTCAAACTGGTCACTCGTCTTTCCAGGGAAAAGGGCACACCTCACTGCGGCCGTCCCTCACTAATGGCATTACACCCCTGAAGTAAGATTTACACGCACCCTAATGGCACCTAGTCTTCTGCATAAAAGTATATACAAAGGTTAATATTGCAATAATATCTTGCTGGAGGGCATTGCCATCATTACCTCCGTACGGGTATCAATTAGAGCCACTTAACTTCAGTTAATGACTGAGATTCTGCTCCAAAATGACATTATTATTATTATCCCCATCTATAATATGAGAGTGGACATACAAGACAATGGGGAGAGAGAAAAAAAGAGAAACAGAAGTTCAACTAGAGGTAGACGTTAAGGGGCGGCCGAGAGAGAGAGGAAAGGAAAGAGGAGAGAGAGGGCAGAGAGAGCAAGAGAGAGAGAGAGAGAGAGAGCAGCAGAGCCATAGAAAGAGAGAGGGGGACAGCTAGAGAGATTGAGAGGGCAGAGAGATAGAAAGAGAGGAAGAGAGAGACACGGAGAGTGAAAGAGTAACATATAGCTAGAGAGAGAAAGGTGGATGGAGGCCTTTATTTATTCTTGTTCGCAGAAAAAAACAGAGGCTGGATGGTCACTTGTTCTGAGGCTCTCAGTGTGTGCATGCGTGGTGTGTGTGTGTGTGTGTTTGTGTGTGTGTGTGTGTGTGTGTGTGTGTGCGTGTGTGTGTTTCAAAGGGCCAAATGGTATTCAAATAAAAAACGTGTTTCCTCTTATTCATGGCTTGACTGTCTGTCCCAATTTCCTACAAGCTGTTGAATATGTGTGTCTGAGAACGAGAGAAGGAGAGGGGGGCTGGTAAAAAAGAGAGAAGTGGAGGACAGGCAGAGAAAGAAAGAGAGAAGAAATGAGATAGATAAATAGATGGAGGGAGAAGGAGAAAGAAAGAAGGGAAGGAGAGATACACTCAAACAGACTGAAGGACAAAAAAAGTCCCAGAACGGTTGGAGTGACAGAGAGGGAGGGAGAGAGAGAGAGAGAGAGAAAAAAAACGGGGGACAGCTCCAACAACTGGGCGGCAAATATTTGCATTCCCCAAAACACAGGAGCAGCATTCTTTGCTCTTCGCTGTTTATACAGACAGAGAAAGCAAGAGACGACAAGGGGGCTGTGGGAGAAGAAGAAGAAAAAACGTTGGAAAACATCCGGTAAAGTTTGCCGTCGCAAGAGTGACCTTTGCGCTTCGCGTTTGTGTGAGGTAAGGGCGAGAAATAATTAGAAGGAAAAAAAATCGAAACTCTCGCGTGTTTAGCCTCCATACCAACACAGACATGCATATTCTCATAAGCTAAATATATAATCAAACCCAGGACCACCTCTACTCGGAATGTTATATATAAATAAATAGGAGACTACTTCTGATACTCTCCTTAAACCCTTTTCACCTCAAACACATACACACACACACGCGTACGCACGCACGCACACACACATACACACACACACAGGGCTTACATGTAAACAAATACCCCTCTCCAACTTCATAAAGGTAGGCATGGCTCACGTAATCGTTTCAGCCCGAGACAAACGCACTCCATTGATATATCTATGTATTTATTATAGCAATAGCAATATAAGGCAGGGCCGAGCGAGATATCGGTTTACCCGGGAGCTCGGCGCAGAAAATGTAAGATAAAGGATATTTAATATCCAGCTCACATCAACCATAGGGCTTATCCCCCTAATAGCAGTGTGGGACTCCCAGGTAAGTAATGCCCTTCATCCCGTCTAAAGCCTCTCTCTCCTTCTCTCCCTGCCAGACTTAAAGTGTAACGATATAAAGAGGAGGAGGTCACTGAGCGATGTGTTGTAATGCTTTAGCGTCGGAGATTAGCCATCCGTCCAGTCCACGAGCTAATGCTTCAGGGCAGTCTCGCTAAAGGTGTTATCTTCCACTAAAAGAGTAAGTGGGAAGAAAGAAAAAAAATCCCACATTAAATAACAAACCCTGTGGCTTTTGTGTTTTTTTCTCTTTCCTTTTCTTCTTTATTTTTTTTTTCATTTTTTTTTTTTTTTGTGTGTTTATTTTCAAAGAGCGCTTTGCATTTTGTCACGTCGCGTTAGAATCAAAACGGCCGTGCATCTCTGCTGGTAACGACGGGGCTGTCTGACGGAGCCAATGTACATTATTGGGGACAACATTACCGCGACGCCTCTCCTGCCGTTCCTAGGACACATTACCTTCACTTATTTGGAGTCTAAATGATAATGAGTATTCAAATGACGACCTATATCATTCGGGACCAAGCAGGAATTTTTTTTTTTAAAAGAAGCAAAACACAGAGTGCCTTTCTAGGGAGAGGGAGGTGGCAAAATGCTTTTCTTCAGATCAATCAGCAGCCATTCGTATCCATTAAAGAAGAATGATTATAATAAAACATCAGCAGTAACAATAACAACAGCAGCAGCCGCAGCGATATAGCTCTCTTGGAGGCGCGAATGAGGAAAGAATGTTGTTGTCCTAATTATGCGCGAGGTGATGCATTATTTAGCTATCCAACATACATCGACGGGGTTGAATATGAGTAAAATAATTTATGACAAGCTCCTTTCCCCCCCTTTTTTTTCTCTCTCTCTCACTCTCTCTCTTTGTCTCTCACCCCATCTCTTTTTTGCTCCTATACTTTAAATCAAACTTCAATAAAATGTGCCACCCCTATTTATTTTGCATGAGGCCTTGCACAACCAAGACGGTGAGATCTGTTATTTAAAATTCCTCTGACGGAGCAGGGTCAAAACAACACAGTGGTGAAAAACAGATAGAGGGATGGATTGGCAGAGACAGGTTGAGCAAGACAGGGAGGCAGAGACAGTGTGAAAATGACAGAGAGAGAGACAGAGACAGAGAGAGAGAGAGTGCGAGAGAGGGGGGGGTGGTGTTGAATGAGTTAAAATAAGACAGGGACACATTAATACATCTGCTAAAAAACACGTAAAGAGAAAGACAAGAGGAATGAAAGGAGGAGAGGCAGAACGATTACGATTGTGTGGCGTTTTTTTAGAGAAGGTCCTCAATGAGATGAGTAAGTTGAGGAATCTCTACAGTCTGATTACAGTAAGAGCTGAAACTGGAAAATACCCCATCATCTGATGCATGTGCATTTAATAACCCCTTAGAATATTATTCCTGTTGGAAAGCCTTTATCGTCACCGGTTTAGGAACAATTTAGGTGTTAGGCAGGCAGAAGAGACTATTTTGGCCTTTCAGTGGAACTATTTGACACCGTTTTTGTTCTGAATTTCAGTGACACGTCAGAAGACGCAGTGCCGGTGGATCTAAGTTGCCTCCACAAACAGTGGAACTATTAAGTCCATTGTCATCAAGGGACCTGTATGGATATGTGTCAGTAGCTCCTTTGATGAACGTCTCTGAGGAAAGATCTTCATAAGATCACAGTTTTTAACTCTTCCTATAAAGAGAGCTACCATGTGGGTAATTAAAGATGTTCAAACACACACACTCACACACACACGTCACCAGACTAGCACATCCATCCTTATGGCTCCTGAACATCTGGGCATATCCATTTATATTACACCAGCCCTTTAATCATGCATATCACTGTGTGTGGGTGTGAGAATGTGTAGGTAGTGTGTGTCTGTGTGTGTGTGTGTCTGTGTGTGTGTGTCTGTGTCTGCGACAGCATCCTTTTAATCATACACACAGGCAGGCCTTTGTCATTGTTCTCTGCTACTGCATGTGAACTATACTGTTGCCCCAAATATTCATAGTGCGTGTGTGGGGCACGCACGTGTGTGTGTGTGTGTTTTGGTTTGAGAGACAACCAGACATTATGAGAGAGGTCTAGAGAGTCTGGGATTAACCATGCACACATCCCTGTCTGTGTGTGTCACTGTGTGTGTGTGTGTGTGTGTGTGTGTGCGTACACGTGGACTCACGGTGGTGCATGCACGTTGCTCCACAGTCTGCGTGTGACCGTGCCACCCGCACTAATGACAAAAGCAATAAAACATTTTTGAAGGGACGAGGCCATCCATCACGCTAGACAACGCACTGAGAGAAAGGACCCGTGCTTAAAAGCACAGAGGCAGGATCGCCGGGGCCCTAATGCAACAGGAGCTGGCTATACCAAATTTATATCATATTACACTTTGAAATGTGACCCTCCGTAATGACATCACTGAAATTCAATCAAGAGGCTTTGACTTGAGTATTACTTAAGCTGAACCAGTGTCCTTCCTGATGCAGAATTAGAAGATTCAATAGAGGTCCGGGGTTGTTTTGGTTTAAGGGTTTCCCAGCTGGAGATGAGGTATTTGCTTTACTTTGGAAAAGATAAGCCCAACGGGAGAAGCAATGGGACTCGTCGACTGGCATTTTTTTTAGACACATTGGAATGTTTTCCCCCCTGTACCTAGGAAAGGTGTCCATAAGGCTTAACCTAACGTCATGCATTGAATAAAAAAAATCTACAATATAACCAATGGTTTTAGAAATGGGCGTTGTTTTCTTTGACACGACTTTCTTCCTCTGAGATGTGGAACCTGTTTGACGCGTTGGCCTATAGTCTCTGTTCTGATTGGCTGATAACTATCCAAGCTCTAAACAACTCTCATTGAAGATAACATATGAAGAGGGCAGGATGAAAAATATTTTCACAGTTTGTATGTATTTTCAGATAAGCATCTTTATTTAAACTTTAACAACGTAAAATATAATGATATAAAACTATTTTTGAATATTGAATTAAGAAACTGATATTCGTCCAAGCCGGCTTAAGGTTGTCAGTAGGAAAGTTTCGACAGTTGACTAGCCTGTTGTTGTTGTTGTTGTTTGTTTTGCATCACTGCTAA
>JAVQIZ010047570.1:10000-12073 GCA_036023535.2 Galaxias brevipinnis
TGTTTTCAACACGAATCAAACTTGAAGTAGACCTGCATCAACAAGGGAAGCAGAATCAACAATGCACAACGACAGGATCCGGGGGGGGGGAATAAATAAATAAGGTAATTCAATTTCCGGCCAAAGGTTGAAGGCCTTTCACCGTCGCAAATCATGGGGGGAGTGCGACCAGTGATGTACAGGACAGGTGTAGTCTTTCCCTCTAGTTATTCTATCTCTACGTTAATGTGAAGAGTAGACCCTACATGATGTGTCCAAGAAGTTCCACTGACCCATCTGGAGTTCATCTTGAAAGATCCTTACGAGGACAGAGGTTCATCATTTGTTATTTTTGTTTATTCTTGTTTGTGGCTAGTCTTCCGTTTCGGAACGTAGACGCGGTCAGCCTCATAAAAGACACACAGTCCAAACAAAAGACAACAAAGGCAACAAAACATATAAAAAATAACTTCACATAGATATGACTACAGACTTGTTGCTTCCTGTATTAACAAAAGGAACCTGCTCTTTTGACCGTTCATTTGTGGTTGATTCATAACTTCTTCCCATTTCAAGATGAGACTGAAGAGTGTTACGGAGCCCTACACACAGATGGAGCTTGGTGCAGTGACTGCTGTTTCAATGCGCTCAATGGCCTCACTTTGAACAGACTGACACCCCCTACACATGTTTCCAGGGACCATCCCCTCCAAACACACACACACACACACACACACACACACACAACCTGTGTGTGTGTGTGTGTGTGCTCCTGCTATGGCCACACGGTTAAGTCACACACACACTAACACACACGCGCACACACACACTAACACACTTATTCTCTCGCTCTCACACACACACACTGTTCTGCCTACCACAAAGTTCCTCTCAGACCTCGGATTGTGATTACGACATCCACAGGTGCCAGTTAAATTTGATACTATCTATGAAACATTTAAAAAGCAGGCCAAAAACAAGCAAAAAAAATCCTTTGCACCCCTGGAGTCATCAAGTGGTACAGTTAGGAGGGAAAAGGACTGACATGGCAACACTGTACTGTGCAAAACATAAAAATAATACCTTTGTAAAATAACAGGAAGGTGACAGCCTGTGTTCTGGGAGGGATTTGGGTTTAAAATTTCCGCTGACAAAACCGCCTGCCGAACAACGCAGTGTGTCTTTCAACTGTGACTTACCTCAGATCAGATAAAGCTACGCTCAAGGCCAGTCACACAACCAGGGGTTTTAATATAGTCAAGACAAAAAACAAAACAAAAAAACAGCTCCCCGGAGAAAAAACACGGCATTGCACTTCTTTTTTGCCCGGGCATTAAGTATTGAAGACAAATGCCAAAAAAAGTGATGACTAAAAAAAAACACACAAAAAAAAAAACGAGAAAGAAAAAAAGACACCAGAGAAGAAGAAATAAATCTAGACACAGCTAAAAAAGTGCTTCTATTGTAAAACAGCAGGTATTGTTTTAAGATAAGAACACGGAGGAAGTGTGTGTGTGTGTGTGTGTGTGTGTGGAGCCGGTGGCTAAGTGAGGGGCGACAATGGCTCTGCTAAACTGCTTTTGGCAGGAGATGACAGGAACCCAAAACGCCGAGAGAAAACAAACAGTCAACACACTTTGTTTTCAAACCGACTCTTAAAAATACCCTGTCCCATTTTGAATCGGCACCACAGTCGGCGACAGGGCCGTGGATGAAGAAAGGCGAGGGATAATATACAGGAGAAAGAGGCTGGCTTTTCAACGGCTCCCACTGAAAGAGACCGAGGTAGTGTTTGTGTGTTTGTGTGTGTGTGTGTGTGCTTGTCTCTGTATGTGCGTATTTGTATATGTGTGTATGTGTGTGTGTGTGTGTGTGTGTGTGTGTTTGTGTGATCGTGTGCGTGTGCGAGTGCTTTTTTCCCAAGCTATTACTACCATTACATTGTGCATCTCCAGGCCCTATGGATTTTTCTTTCAGTGTAGTGCCAGCGCTTTGCTGAAGGGAAACTCCACATGGAGTAAACTAATCCCTTTCAGCCAGGGCCACTGCCGGCATGGACATGACTTTGCAAAGGGTGGGCGATGAGAGGTGAAG
>JAVQIZ010047595.1:0-38354 GCA_036023535.2 Galaxias brevipinnis
GCCAGTCCCGTTTCTGTCCAGTCCAGGTCTTCGTACCTGCAGGAAGGAGGACAGCTGGAACAACATATCCACGTTGCTGTTGGTGACGACCGTCTCTCCCGAGTACGCAAAGTCCAGGAAGGCACTCACGGCAGCCGCAGACTGGTTACCCAGGGTTACCGTCCTGTTGTCCCGCTCCCGCATGTCCACCTCAAACATAGCCCTGTGACATAACAGAGACACATGTCCACCTCAAACCTAGCTCTGTGATACAACAGAGAAACATGTTCACCTCAAACATAGCTCTGTGATACAACAGAGAGACATGTCCACCTCAAACATAGCTCTGCGAAACATTTCCCTCCTCTCTCTCTCTCAATTTTCAATTCAATTCAATTTAATGAGCTTTATTGGCATGAAAAGACAAATGCTTATATTGCCAAAGCAAACAAAGATGAACATACAATGTGACATAACAGTGCAATTATTATGTCTCTCTCTCTCTCTCTCTGTCTCTCTCTCCCTGTCTCTCTGTCTCTCTTTCTCTCTCTCTCTTTCTCTCTCTCTCTCGCTCTCTTTCTCTCTCTCTCTCTCTCTCTCTCTCTCTCTCTCTCTCTCTCACACACACACACACATGCACACACACACACGGAGGGATAGGCACCTGAAGAAGTCGCTGCATGCGGCGATGACACAGCGGTGACAGGGGAAGCTCCGCCCCTGAACACTAACGGTGAAGTCGAACAGCAGGCCACGCTCTCGGAACGACCTGAGCATGCTCAGAAGCTGCAGTCCCTGAACCTCTGGCACCCGCACCATGAACCGGCGTTCCAGAACGCTGGCACATTCCAGAATGCTGGCACATTCCGGAACGGCGTCTGGAACCCTGTTGAGCACATGGTTCGGAATGTCTGTGAGGAAGCTAGAGCCCTCCAGTCGGTCGTCCATCTTATCGTGAACTCACTGGGAGAAACACAAACAAGGGGTGGGGAAAGAACTGTGTATCAAGCATGCAAAAAAAATTTCAAACTTGAGGAAATAAGGACTGGCAAACCAGGTAAGATCAGTTAAGTATAAACATGCTTTATACTTCACATTAGCCTTACTATCTGAGTTTTCAATTAGATCAAAAAAAAGGATTGGAAAACCTGTATTCAATTAAAACAAATATATTATGAAATAAGTTTCCCAGAAAATAAAAAGTAGAATGCATCTTTAGGTGTATGTCTGCATGACATAATTTGAACAACCTCCTCTAAGCATAAGTCGAGATGCATGATTTTAGGACCAGCTAAGTCATTCACTTCAAACGATAACATTGAAAATGCTTTTCTTTTCTTTTTCTAACCATGCACCCTTTGACTGACACGATTAAACCCAGTCTCAAGGCCATGTCAACAATACTCGTTTTTGCCCTACTTTTGTGAAACAACCAGGGAAAGTAGAATTTAATGTTGTAAGGTACTCACAGCTTCAGCACCATGGACAGCTAAAATTTCCGATTTTGCTTCCGGTAGATTGGAATCCCGCGACGGGATGACGTTGATGTCCAGTTTCCTTGCACGGTTGGCGAGAGAGTGTTATAGCTTCGTGTTGGGTCAAATTACAAAGACATAACATCTTCAAATAATATGGGAAGACACAAAAGCAATTGTACAATTATGACACTGAAGTACAAATCATAATATCGAATATTATCTTTAAAACAGACAGAAACTGAATTCCGCAATACTACCCCACTCCCGCAAAGTGGCAGCGTCTGCACGCGGCTCAATCATAGCGCTGCTGTGTACCTTATTCCTGCTGTGACTAAACGCCTG
Source organism: Galaxias brevipinnis (assembly GCA_036023535.2). Lineage (NCBI taxonomy): Eukaryota > Metazoa > Chordata > Actinopteri > Galaxiiformes > Galaxiidae > Galaxias > Galaxias brevipinnis. The sequence continues at coordinate 1,800 of JAVQIZ010047595.1, forward strand.
ACATTTACCGTAGGCCTACATTGTAACACAGCAAAACAGCTCCGTAGTAGTGTTAGGAATTTCGGCTCTTTTTAGTGAGCCGGATCATTTGACTCAACTCAGCCTATGAGCTCTGCAATAACAGCCGGCTCTTTCGGCTCCCAAATGGATCTTCATTTAGTTCCACTTCTGGCTTTTGTAATTCAGCTACGTTTTGACCTATGATTGGTATGTTTGACATATACCACTTAAGTTAATCAAAGTAATTACAACTAACCATATAATGTACAGTATAAGCAAACCAGATCATTTTACATTACGTTTTTAACAAAAGCATTACATTTAACGTAAAACATACTAGGTCTATTACACATGTATTGATTGAACATTTTTAATTGAATCATATGTCCAAAACACAAACCATTAAAAATAAATATCACACACAAATCAGAACACGGTGTGCCATTATCCTATAACAAATAACAAATACATCTCAATGTGCAAAACAGCAGCATCCAACAGTTGTTAGTTACTAACAGCGAAACGTTGTCTTCAGGGACAGATTGGCATTACGGAAAACTAAACTTACGGGGCTGATTCTCTTTCATCTATCTATCTGTTAGGCTATCTGCCCTGTTTTTGAGAAGATTCGTTCTGATGGGACTGATGTTGCCATAAATGCAGTCTCCCTGCCATCTCCTTCATAAGTCGTGGAGGTGCACTAGTTAAATAATTGCTGCACCAATTTAATCATTTGATTTGAACATTTCATACAATTGTCTATCAAATGTGAGCTAAATGAAAATATTAAAAACACTTTCAATAAAAAAAATTTAAAAAACGTCTCTCAAATGGGAGCTGGCTCCTATTGTTCACTTAAAGAGCCGGGTCGTCAAGACATCACACATCACTACTCTGTAGGTAAATTTTGAGAGCGATGGCGCAAGAGGCAAATGGCCTGTGCCGGGCTTGAAGCGAAAAGAGGGTATGTGTGCAGGCCACTGTGTAGAGGTTTTGGCACTGGGGGAGGACCTGTGTGTACTATGGCCAGTTTGTTCTAAAGTTCGAGGTGAAGGAGATAACTTGGGCAGGAGCAGAAACTTTAAAAAAAGAGGCTTAAAGAGACAGGAGCTAAAACATTGTGATGCAGAGGGTGAATAGAGGTGCTGCAGATCCAGGCAGTTTTGAAAAAAATTATTGTTTATTGAACATTAAAACGCGTATAGGCCTACCTATTCAAGTACAACTCCTAAATAAAGGTGTGAACCTGAAAATTGCATAATAGGGCCCCTTTAACATCAGCAAGGTCCAGCTAAAATATCGTCTTTTTTTTTACAACAAAGTAGCTAACATAATACATGATACATAATGTAAAGTAGTCAACTATTGTAAAAGTGAATAAACTAAAGGTTGCACACTAAGGCAAAGTACAGCCAATGCGGATTACTGAATCCTGTGGGGATATGTTGGCACATTTGGTATTCCATACGGGGAGAAGTAGAGAACTGTGAAATATTACAACCACCGTTTTCTCCGCCTTCGTGAATTGGACCACGTGAACAAAGGGTAGAAACATGATTGGTCATCAACCTGTGAACCTTGAAACCATATGACTTTTAACTGGTTTAATTTAAGTTTTATTTTTTAACAAAAAAAAATGTGTATCCTTTTACAAAGTAAATTATGAGACAAAGTCAGAGTATACCACTGAAAATGTAAGCCTCCATGGAAACCACTTTTAAGTTTAGTGCTTAATACTTGTCCAATCTTATTACAGGAAGACAATACACACATTGATTAACGTAAGTCCTTACTGTTGCACGTTATTAATTGCAGATCATTTCATCATCAGCAACAACAGAGCAAACTGAAATCATGTTAATCACTATATCACCCTCTTCCCTCCATGGACCTATTTGTACCAGGACTATGAGACTGAAGTCAGTCTGTCTTTAACTTATAGCTCTTCAATAAAAAATTTAAAAAAAATAATAATTTCATAAAGTATTGATCAATTATAAATTATGAACTATGTTGACCAGCTAATTATTTCCATCCACTGTAATAGAGCTCATGATCAAGTGGTAAATATACATTCATCTTTAAGCTCCTCTCCTAATTTTCAGGGGTAAACATTACGAACAATCTCAGTCTATGTCAGACACAGTCTGACACAGTCTACAGAAACAGTAATTTGCAATGGACAGGCGGGTCTCTATTATCTGTCTCTACTGTACAAAGAATAGAAAACTAGTTAATCATAAATCCATCTTCATTATCACCCAGATAAACATTAATATGAACTAAAGAAAAATACATTGCTTTTTTTAAAACACAGAATTGGAAGAAAAATAATGACAAGGAGTGAAACAAAATGTCTAGCAGGATTCTGGATTCTGTACTAGAACTGCAGGGACATAACAGGGTCATGACCTTTAACCTCCATCTTTGGTCCACACCAACTTCCTGTCTGGATGGTAGAGTGTCTCCACAACTACACACACATCTGACTGAAATCACTGTTAGTAAGACAGAGACACCTCTGATTGACATATCTTTATATCAGGGTGTTTGGCATCACCATCTCTTCCAATAGAGAAGTATGGGTAGAGTTTCTCAGTGAAGGTGTCTTTATGAGTGTAAAGACTCTCTCTGGGCTGTCAGGGACCTTCTGCCATGGGTTTGCCCTTTTAACACTGGTCAGATCATCGGCCACAGAGAGACTTTCCTCAGCTGTGTTTGGGTCCAGAATGACAGGAGTGAACTTGACCCTCTCCTTCATCTTCTCCCAGACTCTGGTCAGGTTGCCCAGGTGTTTGGCCACGTCTATCTGTGCTCCTGAGACCAGCTGTGGGTCGGGCAGAGTGCACTGGGCTCTGGAAGGACATTCAGTAGTCAGTGCTGCTGTGGATTCAGAACCACAGAGAAGAGAGAGACAGGAGACACTGTGACACTGTGGCCTTGTAGTTCTGGAGGGGGAGAAACACATGTCACTCCATGAACCATATGTTGTTTTTCTACATTCTCCTTCCAGTATTCCAGCAGACAGGCTTTACAGAAGCTGTGGCTACATGACAGGATGACGGGATCTTTAAAGAAGTCACAGCATACATGACAGGAGAGATCATCCTCTGGGAGAAACAAACTGGAAGCCATTTTGTCAGCAAGGCAGTAACACTCCAACTTCTAAAGCGCAGATATTTTACTTGGTAAGAATCTTTTTTACACAAATTATATTAATATAAACGCTTCACTGAACAACTTTCTAGATCACTTTATATTCAGTCTCCTGATAATGCCCGTGTGTATTATTAAGTTGATTAGAGGATATCTGTCTGTTTTCCGTTTCCGTTCTCCACGACTTCAAAAAATGTCTAAACATACTTTCAATTTAACTTAAGCCGCATTAAAGTCTGTGATAAGGTGCTTACATAAATTATATCGGTAGATGACAGTGTTGCGCTTTCTGTTGTGATGAGACGTACGTGGCAACGTTGAATCCCTTGCACTCGTTTAACCAGCACGTTAGCATCTTATCCTGTAAATAGAAAACCCAACACAATAAGGTATGCACAAAGTACATAAACACCTTGCATTTGTATTCTTATACAAATAATTAACTTATTTCGTGTTATTGTCATGAATTTATGTGGTTCCACTCTTCTCCTCTTCTCCCTTCTCTTTTCTCCTACTTTAATTTGGATAATTTTCTCCGTTAAAATGTTTCCAAAAAACTACTTTCCATGCCGTTGCAGCGGCAAGAAACAAACAAACTAACAAACAAGCAACACAGCTTGAAACTGCAAGTATTCTAGCCTTGGTTCACAAACACCACTAATGTTCCAACTTTTAACTAACAACACACAGTGGTGTTCTTCTCTAAAAACAGATGATAGAGCTACAGTTTATTTTATTTAAAATATAACAGAAGCCTTGTTGCACTTGATTTATAATTGTGTGTGTGTGTGTGTGTGAGAGAGAGGGAGAAAGTCCAATGTCTTCAGGCAATGCAGCGGTTCTAGTCATCACTACATCAGCTGATTAGAAATAAAACAAGATCCTTATTGTTGTTCAAAACTTCCTCATTGCTGATAACCTTCTTCAAATTAAATCAAACTTTATTTATATAGTGCTTAGCCTAACACTTACACAAACATGACCATATAGCACAATACAATAAATGTACACATACTGCATAACATAATAAAGTCAAACAAAAAATCACATCAGAAAAGGACAGACTTACAAAAACACACAATATACACATAAACTTACTGATACACACAAAAACAACCACAAACTCACAAAACAGTAACACACAAAAAAGGTGTTAGAGGCAGGGTGTGACAATTGAATATAAGATTTTAAGAAGATTATTATAAATAAGAAAAATTTGAGAATATATCATCCTGTTCCAAATTTAAACTCCCATGGAGGGAGGAGGGATATATATTTGTTTATTGTTCCCAAAGGCTAAAGAAATGTAAAAAAAAAAGTATTTAAAAAAAATCGGTGAGTGCTACCACACATCTTTGGATGTTATTTTCTGAGATCTTTGCATTTAGGTCTAGCATCATAAAGAGTTTTTATATTGGAAAGGCGCGTCCAACTCCTCTTTTCCAATATTTAAAGACAAGTACGTATGCTTCAGACTGTAGCTAAATGTTTACAGTGATTCTCCTGTTCAACTATCAGTTGTAACAGTAATTTGAGTTTTGTACCGTCATCAGTTCTTACTGGCAGTCAGGAAGTAGGATAGAGGGAAATGAGGGGGAGTCGAACACTGTCATTCTTTAACTCTAGTCTGGACACACACACACACACACACACACACACGTCCTTATTATGCATTCGAAGTGAGGACAGGAATGTGATTTTACTATCTATGAAATATTTTTTTAACAAAACTAAACCTAACCCGTTTACTTTAACCGTTACACAACCATAATGTGTAGGATCTATACCCATAGTGTAATAGACATTTTAAAACAACTGTTTGAAAGTGAGGACCAGTCATTTGGTTTGCACTTAAATAGAAAAATGCCCTTTTCGGTCCTTACTAATGTAATCGTACACGTATGTGCACACACACACACACATTGAATCTGTAAAAAAAAACTGATTTATCAACTTTCTCTGCTTTCCCTGTTTTTGGCTGTGTTCCCTAACTTTTGAGACCAGAGCCCTTTTCAACTTCCTTACTTTTCCTTCTCGCTCCTCTGGGTATTGTCTCTCTTTTTTGTCCAGATCAGTCTGAAACCAATGAACACAGGCAGTGCCGCTGGTGAGTCTAAGAGTCTTTAACAGAGTTCAAGATGAGGTTAGAGAAAAGTGTGTGTGTTTATCAACAAGACCACCTCTTTGTCAGTCTCACCCAGATGGTCATCTGACTTTCTGTGTGTCTGGGTGAGAACAAATTGCACTGTGACGGTCTACCACATCACACAAAGGTAACACACACACACACAAAGACCCATGCAAAGTATTCACATAAGGGATCCAAGAACACACACATATAGCTGTGAGCACCAACACACATGAAATTAATACATAACTGACCACACGTAGACTTTTACAAACACCAGCAATTAAACACAGGCAACACACAGGCAATAAACCTCAAGAAACAATTATAAACAAAATACACCACATATCATACCAAATATTATTTATTTACAAAAATTATCAAACTATTGCATATGAAGCAAACATGGTTTTCATGTGCCATAGTGACAGCACAGACAGGTCGTCTCTTAAGGACCATCTTAGGCCTAGCCTACTCTGCATACAACCCACCTAGCGTAGCCTAGAATATTTTGGATACAACAACCTAGCATGGTAAAAAAAAGGATTGTACTTCAGTGAAGTGCTGAAATATGTAACTCATACATATCTAAACTAAACAATGTCTCTCAGGAACCCAACAGTGAAACAGGCCCAATACATGACAGGCACCTTGTTTTCATCTCCTTCCAGTACAACAAAACAAACACATCTCATCTTATTACATCACTTCCTCTATGCCCCAGTGTAGTTTTCTTTTAAACACACCTTCACCGACTCCTCTCTTCCTCCACTATGTTCAAAAACTACCATAACCACCTGGTCCTTTCAACTACATCCCTCTCAACTCCTGCGGAGGTTCTTACCTACGAAGATGACCTGGCTGTGACCTGTAACTATTCAAACACTCTGACAAAATTCATTGACCTCTGCAGGTTTTTTTCTTCCCCTCACATAGCCTACGTACCATGTATGCATTTTCCTATCCACATTCACACGGCAGTAACATGAAATAATGATTTTATTTCAATAGGTGACTTTGTGTATAAAGGCACTGTGGCGTTCTAAGGCACAGAATGTGTACTTCAAATATTCTACAGATACTGTATGTAGGCCAAGTGATGACGTCGCCATCGGGGTTCGTGCTCTTTTGATTTATCTCAACATTCTAATACTTCAGGGAGTCATGGTAACAAAATAACAGGTGGGCCTTGTGGTTAGCATCCATGAGTCTTTGACCTCCTTACAAACAGAAAGGCACACACACACGGACAGACAAACAGGCAGAGTAGTATGCCTACACTTCAGCCAGAGACAATGTGTTATCATGAGGAAGGAGTCAACATTCACTACATTTATACCTTCATCTACAGCAGGCAGACCAACCGAACGACCGACACAGACAGGTAAACCGACAGACATATACAGGCATGCAAGAAAGACAGTCCGACAGACCACAATATTATGAGAAATATTTTTTAGATCAAATTAAGTTGAAACCAGTCTATCCTGTGCAAAATGTTACTAAACTTTCAAACAATTCTCAAGCAGACATTGATGTAACACATGACACAGCAAACGACATCCCTCATCCTGTCGTATGACAAATAAGCCAACACTAGGGAATACAGTACATCCATATATATATTTTCCATAGATCTAAAGGCAGATGTCACATTTAAAACAAATAGTGTGAACAGCCAAACAAAAAAAACCGGATCTGAGCATAAATCCGAATTGAGCAGTATAGCCTACGGTGCGACCGTAATCTTAGATCTTTTCCTCGTGCCATCTTGATACAAAATTAGAACCAACTGGGCCTGCTCAGCATTTCTATAAATGCCACAGAACATGATTGGATGTTAATTGCTAAAATTGTACCATGCAGTGCACCTGTGTGGAAGCATCTACATTTGTAATGTTTCTCGATTCGTTTATTTAGGATTTTCCTTTAATTTGTCACCGGTCTGTCCCCTTATCCTGCCGTATGAATAGGCTAACCCCAAAGGGAACACAGTACGTACATATAGATATACATATGTGTTTATACTTCATGTTGATCCACATGAGCAGTGGTGCTTCCTCATGATTAGATGAAGGAGTTAACATCCAGCATCAGCACTCGTCTTCGAACCCCACGTCCAGACAAAGGCAATAATGATTACATCAAGTACAATAGGTATTAGATAACACCTGGATTATGTCAAGACTTTATAAAACAAACCAGTTTAGACAAGGCTTTAGTTACAAGCAATCTTAAACTAGGGTTTTTAGACCAAGGTTAGAAGAGGCTGATATCACAGGTCAATACCATCAGAGCCTAATCCTCTTTAATCCAGAGATGATAACGATCAATAAATCCTCAGGTAGACTATACGCAGGTTTAGACCGAGTGGTAAATTGAAACGTCAAATCAAAAGCATCGCTTTGAGCTAAAAGTATAACGTTGACTTGACGTTGTGAAAAGAATGTCCGGAGCCAGTCTAGAATCGGACCAAGCCAACACCGAGTAGGGTTCAATAAATCCAGGACCGAACTGAACCGGATTGAACTAGTAACCATCAGGCCACACAGCAGTACCTCCTCCACCAGGACTTGGACAAGTTCTTCATCTTTTCCGGCCTCCTTCCGCGTTGTAATTTATTTTTCGTTTTGTTCCGCTGGGGTTTCTGGGAACTGTAGTTCTGTAAGCTCGCCAAGATGGCCGCATCAAACACTTCTTTAAGGTTCTTCTGGGTCAGGGAGGAACACTCCATGTAGCAGAGTGCGCCTATCTCCTCCGCACACGCCTCAGCCTCCCGCGGGTCCACGGGCCTCTCACGGTACCGGGAGAGCTCGATCAGAACCTGACAGAACCACACAGAGTTAGTTTAACTGAATCACCAAAACAAGGCCAACAACACGCTTCCACATTTATTTTGAAATACATTTTATTTTGTATATTGCTTGTACTCCAGGTTTACTTTTGAGACAAACCTAAACTAAGAGCACATCACTTATCTGTAAAGTGCTCTAGATGGAAAATGTCAACCAAATCGGGCATATTATGATGAAAGAAAACTTGATAGGGATAAAAATAGACATTCAGTTCAGTTGACCTTTGAGTCGTGACCTAGTTGTCTGTGGATATTTTCCTGTTTTTATCATAAGTTATGAACGTTGGCTACCAACACACACACGCACGCACGCACGCACAAACACAGTCGTACCTTGACGTCCTCTCTGAGGTCCGACTGGGTGCCGACCAGCAGCAGCGGAACTCCTGGACTGTGGTTCTGGATCTCCGGAACCCACTTCTCTGCAACATTCTGGAAGGAGGAGGGGCTTACCACGCTGAAGCACAACAGGAAGATGTCAGCGTTGTTGTAGCACAGGGGGCGGAGCTTATCAAACTCATCCTGGAGGGCGAGACAGAGAGCGAGAGAGAGAAATAGAGAGAAAAAGAAAAAGAGTGATACAGAAAGGAAGAGGAAGAGAGAGAAAGAGAGAGAGAGAGAAAGAGAGAGAGAAACCGACCAAGGAAAGATACAACAAACGAAAAAGAGAGAGGGGGTAGAGCTGAGTGAGATAAAAATTACCTTCTGCTTTGAAACTAAAACCGTGTGATTAATGAGGATCGGCTCTCTAAATGATTGAAAGAACACTATACACATTTTTCTCCTTCTCTCTACGTAGTGAATCTATAACGTTAAACAATTTGTAAATCTAATTGTATTTAATATCATATGTTTTTTTGTTTGTTTAACGTTATCTTACTACAAACTTACAAATCAGCTTTGGCTCTTGCGCAATCTATAATTAACAGGATCTCACCTGCATTCCTTCCTATAAACTCATCTTTTGTTTGCTTTTCGGAGCATGCATGTTGGCGTTCTATTTGAGTGTGAGTTTCCAAAGGACCCTTTTAGTTTACGCTTTCCCTTTGTGTTGTGATTTAAGCAGCATATTCCCTCTTCAACTCGTCTCTATCATCACATGATGTTGTGATCCTCCCTGCCCATTATCTTCCATCCAGAGGAAGCAGATTATAAAACACTTCCCGATCTGAAGACCAGGAAAACCCATGCTCTCCTCTCCTCCGCTCCTCTCCTATCCCCCCCTCACCCCTCCTCTCAACTCATCCCCCTCCTCCTCTCCTCTCCTAGTTGTTGGCAGTCACCTGTCCGGCGGTGTCACACAGCTGTAGTTTCACAGGCTTGCCGTCCACTGTCACCGACGCTGCAAGAACCAAAGAAGAAGAAAAAAGTAGGAAAACGGTGAGCAACCTGTTGTCTTAAAGCTTGCACACACACACACAGGCACACGCACACGCACGCACGAACAAACACACACACACAGACAGAGAGAGTTCACCTGAAAAGTTGTAGGAGGTGGTGGGCACGTATTCCGTGGGGGAGCCGGTCGATGTCTAGCTGACTACTAGCATGCACACACACACACACACACACGCGCATACACACACAAACACACACACACACACACACACACAGAGAGTTCACCTGAAAAGTTGTCGAAGGCGGTGGGTACGTATTCCGTGGGGTAGCCGTTGGTGGTGTAGCTGACTACCAGGCTGGTCTTGCCCACCGCACCGTCTCCCACCAGGACACACTTCACCCGGCACTCCCCCCCTCCTCCTCCTCCGAGACCCCAGGAGCACCGCCGCACCCTGCCGCACCCCGATCCGCGGTGCTGCGCCCTCCGGGGCGGGACGGGCGGCGCGCACGGTGCCGACACCTCCACGTCTTTGAACCGCCCGTCCCCCTGCGGAGGCATAGCCGATCGGCTGCACAAGAGTTGGAAAATAGAGTAATTAATAATAATAATAATTAGTGGCATTTAACATAGTGCTTCTCTAGACACCCAAAGTCCTTTTCGAGGGGGGGGGAGACTCACAGTTTGAATCTCCAATGTGTAGCACCAATTAAGACATTGTGTGACATCAGTTTAGCATGTTCATGTTATTAAAGGAGGTGCATAAACTGTTTGGTATCATTACCATCATACAAGTATGAAAGCATATCATTTTTTGGGGACAATGGTTGGATTTCGCACTTTGTAGGCCTCTGGGTCTGTGGTTTAATTCTGGCAGCTCTGTGAACAAACAGCCCATTTAGTCAGGTAGCAGTGAAACTGCAGGACTCGGAAAGAAACGCACAATCCGATATAAATCAGAGTCTGATGAGGTGATCCTTATGTCAACCAAATGGGAAACATATCCACATTGAAGAAAGAATCACTCAGGTTGGAGACAAATATAAATACTATTAACAGTATAGTAGTAAAAGTATATTATTGTTGCTGACTGATATTGGATGCCAGAGAATACAAATTTACAAGAAAGGATATTCATATGATTAGTAGTTTTTGAAGCCCCAATATGGCTGGCGTTTAAAACGGCCCGGTCAGGTAAAACTACAAAAACACAAGGCTACTCATTTAACGTCCATGATATCTCTTTGTATTATTGATAGCTTAACCAATCATTCAACATATTGTGTCTTCTTTGTCTAAATTAAGTAGCCTATATTAAATTATTTGATTAGGCCAACAGATTAACTTTTTAACTTGCTGGGCCAACGTTGATCTCAAACAGCGGAAATAAGTTTCCCTAAATCCTGTAACTCACCCTTTCAAAGTTTCAATCCGAGTTTCTGCGGCCTTTTAATTTCCCGTCATCTCATCATCAACAGGAGTTCCCAGAAAACAGTTTGAGAGAATGTTGATTAAGCTGTCTCTTTGTTCCATCGCCGGAACCTACATCCGAAATCTGTATAGACATAACCAGTCCAGTGGAGTTGTTTGCATGGAGATAAATCTCGAAGTGATCGCTGTACTTTTCCGTTTACGCGCATATCAGTTTTCACTTTCCTGTTGCTGTTTTCTCCAAAGACAGGCAGCCAAGGGACCCCATTTCCCTCCCCGCGCCCACCCTCTTCCTGGGCAAAATGACATCACCGCACGTCACTGTGTCAGTGTAAAAAAAAAATGGATTCACAAATCAAATCCAATATTAGCCCTGTGATCAAAATGCAGGCTACACTTGTGCTTTTGTAATGTATTGGGGGAAAACGCTAACAAGATTCTGTCCATTAGTTAAGACTTGCTAGGCCTACATTAATATTGGATATTTTGAGTTGTCGGACTTGCTTATGGTATTGTGTTGAACTGTGTCAGTGAACAGTAAATATATTAATTCGCCGTTTGTCCCTCATATTTGATATTTTTTATTTTTTAAATCATATTAAACCTATAGATTAACTCAGGAGGACTGTCCGTGCAACATATTCCATTCGGTGTTGAGGAGGAAGGGAAAGGACTGACTCCCGCTTGTCATCTGCTCCACTGCTTTACAGTGAACGAGCAGAACGATAATTTGCCATTGCGCCAAAAATCAGAGCGGGAAAAATTAAAGTCACAAAAGAGTTGTCCGAGAGGAACAATAAGGGTCTAAAACATATATTTTTCATTTATTAAAATAAATATTTCTGTAAATTGATGCAAATTCACACCATCTTTAAGAAGAAAAAAACATAGCCCTACAAAAAACATGGTTTAGCCAAAGTTTCAATACAATCATGAAAATCATCAAAGAATTTGAATCTGAGGTTTTGAAGAAAATATAGGAGTTGCTAATGGGAGTCAAAACAACTGGGGGAACTCTTATTATCTTATCTTATTCTAATATTGTTTTGAAGTGAGGTGCAGGGCATGTTGCAGTATAGCTTTCACAGTTGTGGCTCAAATTGTGTTTGCTCTGATCTGTGCAAAACACACAGGACTTCCTACTAATTATAGCATGCTGCATATACACACACATTTAAACTGCACACAAAACAGTTTTCTTAAATTATTAGCCAAAAAAAAAGTATTTGGATGTTGTTACTAAACTAGACACCATTTGACACAGCGTAACAATTGCCCCCAATGACACTACCCATGACAAGCTACCCTGCTAGCTATAAACAACACTTGCTAATATCCCGCACAGATATCAAAATGTTAAACATAATGGTCATCAAAACTAGAGATTTAAATGGATAGGCCAATACATTAAAGATTAAGACAGTATGAGGAAAATACTGCACATGAAAAAAAAAGTATTTTAGCACCTCAAAAGGAGCGTTGTCAGAAAAACTTTGACAGGTATGAGTTATCAGTTTCTCCTTTGGCAGGCTGAGAGGGATCACCACAGAGCATGTGCATAATAAGTTTCATGGTTCTGTCTCCTTTCTGATTGGTGCAATTTGAGATGTTACAATTTCCCCCAGTCTCCCCTCTTACCGAAAGGTTTGTACTGTAACGGATATACAACATCCCTAGTTGGAAGCTAGTGAAATAGGAGGTGTTACACACTGCCCCCATGGGGCTCAAAAATGAAATCCCAATTCTGTTAGGGACACACATTAGAGCCATGTATAGCAACGATAAAAACGAAATAAACTGACTCACATTTTAGGCCGTTACAATTAGGCCGTTCCTTACATTGCCTAAGCCCCACCCCTTACCTGCCTTACCTGTCAGACTACCTGCCCCACACCTGTCAGAACGTGTGTTGTTCCCCCATTAGACTCAAAGGCGTCAGACTTAACCAAGTGAAGTTGCAGACTGTTGAGTTTTGTTGCGTGTATGAAAAAATGGCTTCCAACTTGTCTCTCCCAGAAGAAGATCTTTCCTGTCCTGTGTGCTGTGACATCTATAGAGACCCTGTGGTCTTGCTTTGTAGCCACAGCTTCTGTAAAGCCTGTCTACAGGAGTACTGGAAAAGGAAAAGAGAAAAACCGTGTCCCGTTTGTAGAAGAAGATCCTCAACGTTTGAGCCTCCATGTAACTTGGTTTTGAAGAGGTTGTGCGAAGGATTTTTAGAGGGGAAGAGACAGACAACTTCAGCAGGCAATCCCGATGGGTTTTGTAGTCTTCACAGTGAGAAACTCAAACTTTTCTGCCTGATCGATCAACAGCCAGTGTGTGTTGTGTGCCAGACATCCATGAGACACAAAGAGCACACCTTCTGCCCCACAGAAGAAGCTGCCCAGGATCATAAGGTATCGCAGCAAAAATAATCACAACAAGATATTGTTCATATTTGACACTGGTGGGACACGTCTGATGATACATATGCTAAGAATAATAACCTTATTTAATATTGGTTTCCTTAACACATGGGTGGAGACATACACAGATACAAAGTGCATACTGCTTAGTCAAACTAAAACGTTTTTGTATTGAAGGTGGAACTACAGATTCAACTGAAGTTGTTAAAGGAGAAACGAAAGGTCTTTGATAAAGTTAAACTTACTTTGGGTCAAATGGCAGAGCATATCAAGGTAATGCAATTCTTACATAAACTGTAAAGAGAGCTTTAGCCTTTCCCCCTCCTACAGTAGAATAGAGAAAACACAACTTTTAAGGACAGAGACTGATTATTTGTAGTTCACAGTAGAGTAGCTTATTTACATAGTATTCATTACAAATCTCTTCCACTAATTGTATTAATATTGCAATGTATCCTTTTAATACAAAGTTTTAGTGCGGCAAAAAATGTACTGTAATTCTGTGTATTCAGGGATGGGTGGTAAACATATCATATTCATATTTCAAGGTCCAGGCAAAGAACACAGAGAAGCAGATTAAAGAAGAGTTTAAAAAGCTCCGCCAGTTTTTACAAGAGGAAGAGGATGCAAGGATAGCTGCACTGAAGGAAGAGGGACAAAGAAAAAGTCAAAAGATCACAAGAGAGATTGAGGGGTTGAGCAGAGAGATATCAACACTTTCAGACACAATTCGAGTCATTAAAAAGGAGCTGAGAGCTGAAGACATCTCATTCCTGCAGGTCAGGAACACTATTTACCCTCATGTACACACACGCACACGCACGCACGCACGCACACACACACACACACACACACACACACACACACACAGTTTTTGTATTACAATTTTGTTACACTCGTTTACAATTTGCAAATTGTGTTTTTTTTACTGTGGATTTTGATTTATTTTTTCAGAACTACAAGGCCACAGTGGAAAGGTAAAAATCTGTTGCCTCTCTCTCTCTCTCTCTCTCTCTCTCTCTCTTTCTCTCTCTTATCAGTGGTTCTAAAACCAAGATCACATGCAGCACTGACTCCTGAATGTTCTTCCAGATCCCAGTGCACTCTGCCCGACCCACAGCTGGTCTCAGGAGCTCTGATAGACGTGGCCAAACACCTGGGCAACCTGACCTTCAGAGTCTGGGAGAAGATGAAGAAGAGGGTCAAGTTCACGCCTGTCATTCTGGACCCAAACACAGCTGATGAAATTCTGTCTCTATCTTGTGATCTGACAAGTGGTAGATACACAGACTCAGGGCTGGCCTTACCTGACAACCCAGAGAGGAACACCAGGTACTCCACGGTTCTGGGTTCTGAAGGGTTCAGCTCAGGACAGCACAGCTGGGAGGTGGAGGTGGGAGACCACCCTGCCTGGAATATAGGAGTGGCCAAAGAGTCCATAGACAGGAAGGGGAAGTCAAGCGCACTGCCACAAAATGGAATATGGGCTTTGGTTCTTAAACATGGAGCATATACAGATCCAGTGGCAAACTTACTTAATGTGGAGAGGAGACCCCAGAGGATCAGAGTCCAGCTGGACTATGACAGGGGGATGCTCTCTTTTTATGACCCAGACTATGAGACTAACATCTACACTCATAAACACACCTTCATGGAGAAAGTCTTCCCATACTTTAACATTGAAAAGGCTGGTAATGCAAAGCACAATAATATAAAGATCTGCCAATCAGATGTGTCACTGTCTTACTAACAGACAGTTAGGGCGGGTGTAAGTGCAGTTCAGATTTTTTTTGTTTTATTATTGTTGTGGATAATGATTGCTCTCAATGTGTTGTTGCTGACAACCCCTTCCAAATACTAACAGAGGAAGTGTTTGGAGTTTATTGTCAAATTAGTTTACAATTAATTTAATAATTAATATCACCCTCAGTTTCTTGTATCTTTTCACTATAATCCATTGTTGGTGATTCAAGAATTAAAACCGATACAAAAACATATTATTCTAATATTCGGTGTGCGAGTGTGTGAGTGAATGGGTGAATGAGAGGCAACATTGTAAAGCGCTTCGGTTCCATTCCGGTTGAAAAGCGCTATATAGATGCAGTCCATTTACCATTTACCATAATATTGTTATATGTACGGTCTACCTGAATATAGTGGGGGAAAACGTGTATAACCCCATTAATTTACTGTGTGAGTGAATGGGAGCCGAACAGACTGTAGCCCGTACAGTAGCCTAGCCTAAATTCATCCCAGGAACCTTTGCTGAAAATTTATGTAGCTACTCCGGACATTTTTAGGGTTGGGATTGAGCAGCTCACGTTGAAGGGTGCAAAAGATTGACAACTAATACAGGTGTAAAACATTTTCTGAAATGGCTACCCAGAAAAACCACAAGACCGCAAAAGAAGAGGTGTCCCTTGGCTTCTTGGAGGACGCGGAACCTTGGCAACTCCAGAGTGCGCAGTTCCCCAGTAAAGTTGGAGGGAGGCCGGCGTGGTTGAGCCTCCGGGACCTGCCTGATCTGCCGGTGCTCGAGTGTGAGATATGCCGCCTACCAATGGCCTTTCTTCTGCAGGTGTACGCCCCAATCCCCGGCATGGATCGATGTTTTCATCGAACGCTGTTTGTGTTCTGCTGCAAGACAGCTAGCTGCTATAGCCACAACGACAGCCGCTGTGTGAAAGGTACATATATTAATAAATATAAGTACTATTAATTGCAAGTAAACTGATGATATATATATATATATATATATATATATATATATATACATACATATAGCTATTGAAGGAGATATATCATCAGTTTACTTCTTATATAGGAATGAATGAATCTTTATTTTTGTGTCTTACCAAATTTGGCCCACCCCTCATGGGGTTACAAGACAGTTTTTAACTTTGCCAGTTCCATTTAAACAAATTTATACAAACAATCATCCTTGGTATAGTGCATGCTTTCTAAGCGTCCTTCTTCAAATAATCAGCAGAGGAAAGAATATTTCTTTCAGACATATTTTTTAAAATACTGTAGTCATCGAACAGAAAATAATTAAGTTCCTCAGGGGTCCTGTTATCAAATAAAGCAAATCTTGGAACATGATGCATAAGACAGTAAAGAACAAAATTAATTTCATTTTCAACTTCATGTAAATCACAGAGGGAGCAGAGTCTATTTTGCTCTTCAATACCGACAAAACGACCTGTTTCCAAATGTAGAGGTAAAACTCCCATTCTCAACACAATGACCTTTTCCCTTCAGATACATAGAATTTGACTAATTCTCCATTTTATATTCACTTTTTAATCAGTGAGTCAGTACGTTCTTAGTTTTGGTTTGTGCCAAATCTCACATGACCATTTATTTTTATACTCTAGATAAGGAGCTTCTTTGATCAGTCTGATATTAACACCTTGTTTCAAAATATACCTTCCTTCACAGCCAGCTTTTAACAATAAATTGTGAACATACTTTGAGCACGGGCTATACATTTGCATGTCCCAATTAAATAACTTTTTACACAATCTATCTTCAGCCATACTCACAAGTCTGTTCCATAGTCTGAACACACAAACAGCCCAACGAATTGTACAGGGTTCCCATCCCATGTCTCCTTCAATAGCCAATATCAGCGTAAATGTATTAACACAGAGAAAATGTCTAATTGCTCGGTATTGTATCTGGTCACATGATTTATATACTTTATAAGCCCAAACACCTGCAACATAATCCAATATAGGGCACACACATGCCTGAAACAAGTTGGTATAGGTACGGAAAGTCATATCTTTTAGCTCTTTTGTCTTATTTATTACTCCTCCTAATGCCTGGCCGGCAGATTCAGAGAGTATTGTAGTGCCATGGGCAAAGTTCATATGCTCATTTATAATAACCTACATAACCCAAAAGTGTATCTCCAAAATAAAACTGGAATATACTTTGTGACTGCGAGCGAGTTCTGAAGTGCATTATCTGGGATTTATTCTCAATAGAAAGCTGCCATTTTAAGCACCACTTATAGGCAGTAGAAAGCATCTTTTGAAGGTTTTCCTCAGTCTCAGCAAAAAGTACCAATTTCATATAGGGAAGGTTGAATTTAATTACCATAGAAGATTTTTATAAACTGTTCATAACATCATACACAAATAATATTGGTTTGGAAGAACCGACGGACTCTGATAATCTTTTTTATTGATTTTATTTTTGGTTAGATACTAATGTGCAGCATTTGTTAACAGTGTTCAGGAGCCAGCTGGCCCGTAAGAACGACTTCTACCTGTATGACCCGCCTCCGGAGGAGCCTCCCAGCGGTCCAGACCCAGACCCCTGTGTTCTATCTGGTTCTGGGTTGAAACTCTGCCATGTGTGTGGATGCCCCGGTTCTAAAGCTTGCTCGCGTTGCCACAATGTCTCCTACTGCAGCAAACACCACCAAACCATCGACTGGAAACACAGGCACAAAAAGGAGTGCTGCAGCCAAGGTGTGTGCGTGCGCGTGCGTGTGCACGTGCGTGTGCGCGCGCATGTAGTATAACTAATCAGATGTAACCTACTCCTTTGTTGCCATGTAATGTAACTAATCGGATCTACTCCCATGTAGTCATGTGTGTAACTACTTCCAATTTACTACCGTTTTGTTATGTGTAGTGTAACATATTCCAACCTACTCATGTATTGTCATTTGTAGAGTAACTAATCAGATGTGCTCCTGTGTGGTTTTATATAGTGTAACTAAATTCAATCTACTCCCCTTTGTTGCTTCAGAGCCCTTCAGCATGACAGCATCTCCCTTCCTTTTCCCCGAGGCTGAACTGGTCACAGAGCCTGAAGAAGAGGAGGATGGAGAAAAGGAAGAGGAGAGGAAAGAGGAGAACACACAGAAAAGTGTAGATAATCATTCTTTAGCTGAATGTACAGGTAAAACCTCTTGACTTTGTTACACTTGAACAGCATGAACACAGACTACAGTGATATTTAAACATCTTGTTGCTTATAAAATCACAGTTTCATAGTCGGAGTTGCTTGGTGCTAGTGTAAATTAAGTCGACAAACACATAAAGATACGGTCTATGTATTTATTACTCTGTCAATATGTATTAAGTCATTGAGTCTTGTAGCCAAATAAATCTTAAATCCTTTTCACGCAGTCCTCCTTCTTTTCTCTGTTTCTCCCTCGACTCCTCCAGTTCCTAAAACCTTTTTTGCCCTCCTTCTCCACCCCCTCTCCTTTCCCATCCCTGGCTGGCATTTACTAAAGTGTTTGCCCTGTCCTCCTCCTACCCTCTAGGCCTAGCAGAGACAGACCTGGAGGACATGGCACACCATGAGACGGAGGAGAGCAAGGTGTTCCAGAGGTTTAAACAGAGGATCTCACCAGAACCCCACCAGGTACCACCAGCTTCCTATAAATAAATACATAGGTTACTGTAATGTTAGTGTAATCCTAACTGATTTACAGTAACATGTAAATAAAGACGTTGCCATGGTTACGGCTATATTCCAAGATTCCTGCTCAGCGGTGTGTTCGCTTCCCCTTGATAAATTTTTTTGCTCTAAACTTTCACAATATTTTTCTTTATTGTTCTTCTTTAACCCATTTTAGAGTAATGTTATCGTTCTTTCAACCCATCTTACTATAATGTGTATGTTAATCCTAACAGACGTACAGTAAAATACTTGGTAAACCATCATCCCTGGCAGTATCAACTGAGCGGTTCAGGATTACACACTGCTGTTGATTTGTTTCTGTGTAGATGTAGTTAATGAGTGTATGTGCTGTGGTGATGTCTCCAGGTTCAGGACTACACACTGCTGTTTGTTTCTGTCTATGTTGTTAATGGGTGTATATGCTGTGGTGATCAGGTCCTGAGGTACTGTCGACTGGGCTCTCCTCTCTGGTTGTCCACAGAACACGTCCCCGTCGAAGACGACGTCCCACAATGCACCTGCGGCTCCAAAAGGGCATTTGAGTTCCAGGTACGGTAGCTTAGACTCGGAGTTAAGCTCAGTTTCTGCTCCATTTTTGTGTCACTCCTTCCTTTTGCCAGGGTCTTCTCATTCTGTATTGCATAAGTAGTACTAGTTTCTAATTGTTTGTTTTCTCATGTGTATCTTAATTGTTTTCTGTTGTTGTTTTCCTTAGATCATGCCACAGCTCCTGAACAGTCTGAACGTGGACTCCGGTCCCGACTCCGGCATCGACTGGGGAACGCTGGCGGTCTACTCCTGCTCCGACAGTTGCGACCACGGCAACGCTTATTGCCCTGAGGTCATATGGAAACAGGACGTTAGCACGGATCAGAACAGAACCCAGAACCGTCAGGAGAAATAACTCTTACCGCACCGTGACCAGAGAATGAACGTTAGTGCGGATCGAAACAGAACTGTCAGGAGAAATAAAACTTGTCTCTTACTGCACCGTGACCAGAGATTGTAGAGAACTTCAGTTATACCAATAATGTATAGAAGGAATTATACCTTATGCTCTTTGTGAGTTCTAGGCAGGGCAACATGTGTACTTGTATCAAAATACTAAATTACTGGATTCTGTGTACCGATAACAGAGATAAATATGTATCATGCCTTTTAAGTCATGTATGAATGAATGCATAACAGATCAAAATAAACCTTTGAACTGATATTCCTTGTTTCACTCTGTCTAGCACCAAAAACTATGACATAACGAGCGTTTGGGATATTCCTTGTCTCAGTCCATGTGTTGCTAGCCTCATTTGCAATTATGAATTGATAAGCAAGTAATCTTGTGCAAAGCATTCACCAACCGTATGGCACTTACACCCAGTGCTGATCTCTCTTGAAAAAAAACGTCACTTGGTCTCAACCAGACCAATCAAGCTGTAAAAACCTGTTGCTTGGCCTGAGTAATAGTTGGTTTTGGCATGCCCGCCTTACCCTGCAGATTTCCATTTAATAAAAACTTGGCCATAGCCATATAAAATCAGTGAACACTTTAAATCAACCTTCATTGTGTTCTCACAAAGAGGGCTGCTTTATTGAAAATGGAAATAATCTTGTGGAATTCAGGAAAAGATTCAACTGCACTGAATAAGTAGAAAGGGTACATTGAGTTACAACACACTACACATTTAAATCATCATTTAATCAAGAAAATCAATTGTGAAAAAAAGTGACTTGATGTCATGTCTAATATGTACAAGTTTATTTGTGCGCAAAGTAACATTTCAAATCAGAATGAAATTGCTGCTCTGATGACAATACAGTATGTTCATCTGGAAAAAAAAACTTGGGCTACAGCAAATAAGTATTCTATTCTAGAATTTTAAATGATAAAAACAATGACTCATATATAATTTACATAAAAAGGGTCAACGACTGAGGACAAAAAAGGTTGGAACCAACATTGGAGGCAAGTAGAAGCATGATCGATCAAGTGCTACTACGCAACGTCTTTCAGTGGCTATTGAGGTCTAGATGAAAAATAAAATCGCAACACCCCCCCCCACCGCTTTCCCATAACATTAGTCAACAATTTTCTTGCAACAATACTTCATAAAACCTGCTCTGTTATGGAGGGAGGGGGGAAGGGGGAATACATTAAAAAGAAAGTTTAAAAAGTAGAACTTTCACATGGACTTTCTCGTAAAAGGAATGTCTGCTGACAAGACGAAACAGCCACAAACAGCTGGCTAACAGAGAATAAAACCAGTTAATTTACAAACATAAAAACGTCTTCAAATCAAGCCACAAACATGCGCTCCAACTGACAACCTTTTCGTTCAGTAAACAAGCGCGAGACGTTAAAATTGCTTGTTCTTTTTTTTAAACCATTCCAAATCGATAGTTTAAAGCGGGGATTGCCTCTGCTGAGTATGGAGCAGCAGAATAGTTTTCTATTTACAGGTCAATCCACACCATTTTAAAGGTCAAGTGTGGCACACATTCCATGGAGACTAGAAATATAAACGAGTTAATAAAAATAAAAATGGGGTTAAGAGGAGGAGGGGGTCTACGTTGTCTTGCGGAAGCCTTTCAGGATAGGGTAGATGTTCTCAAATGCTTCGTAGATCTCTCCTCTCACCTTGGCACCTAGAGGCAGAGATTGCACAGTTAAAACCCTAGACACGTCACATTTACCAATTTGGTTAGGCGACTCGATACTTCAATGCCTAAGGTGGATGGATTACGGGGATATCCTGCTTATTTATAATATATATATATATATATATATATATATAAATATAAATATAAATGAGTGCACTGATTTATTTATCAATATTTGGAAATATTGATACTATAATTGATGCTTATTTTGAAAATGTGTTATTTTAAAAACCTCTATTAAATCCAGTCACTAAAAGACTCAAGAGCCATTCGTCTCTGCAGCTGCTGGTGCGAGGAAGTGTGAGTCCATCCCTACCTGTTAGTACAACCTTCCCAGACACAAAGATGAGCAGTACGATCCTGGGTTTGATCATCCTATAGATTAATCCAGGGAAAAGCTCTGGCTCGTAACTGTAACAACAAAAAACAAACGGCAGACGTTAGAGGGTATATGACACTAAAGGAATCACAAATATCAGGAAAGGAGGCTAGGAAAAGAACATATTTAAGTCACACTTAAAGTCACAACATCCCAGGACAGGCACGGCACAACAATCTTACATATGGGAATGGAAACACAACTTTAGCAGTCTAACCAGATGTAAAATATTAGTGTGAAAACAATATCATTTTAGAAGAATTATATTTAATAACTATTTTGGTTTTGAAGATAGCTGTTCGATAGATCTGCACCAAGCAAGCTGCCATTTTTGGATGGAGCAAGTGCCTCACTGGATGGATGGAAAAGTTGTCTTAAGTTTCACCTTTCCCTTTGTTGTATAATTTATAACATATAAATGAATTAATTAAATAAGGTGACCTGCTGAACTGTTGGTGGGTGAGCACCAGGCCTTCTAACCGGATGGGGAACTTGACGTCACAGCTGCCCACCATGTTCTGGATCTTAAAGTCCAGGAACTTAGCGGAGAAGCCCAACTTCTGGACCACGCGGGCGTACTTTCTGGCAGCCAGGCGAGACTGTTCCTCACTGGGAGAGGGAGGCAGAGGGGTTGGGGGAGTTGAATACAGGGGAAACAGACACAGAGGGGTTGAATCTATTCTATGAATCTATCTCTAGGGTTCTACGTTAATGCTGAGGTACGGACCTCTTGGCTCCCGTGCAGACCATCTTCCCAGAGCTGAAGATCAAAGCGGTGGTCCTGGGCTCTCGTATTCTCATGATAACTGCAGCAAAACGCTGTAGAAGTGGGGGTGGGGATGCAGTCAAAGTTAAACCAGGTCTGTTTTACACAGTGAAATCATGTACTTAGGTAAGTGTAATTAAATACATGCCTCTTTATTTCTGGGAAACATTGAAAAACCTAGTCCTGTGTCTTTTTTCAGCAGCTTGTTACAATTACCTTTGGGTTGTACTCTGCATTCCTGGCCCTTAACGCAATGGTCTTCAAGTCAAGTTTACAGCCCAGGTTCACCGTTGATACGATGTTCCTTTGGAAGAAAGAGAGGTAGAGAATAGAAATGGAGAAAGAGGGGTAGAAAGATCAGTCAAACTATTAAAAAAGTTGAATGCTGCTATGTGTTCAAATGGAAGTGCCCACTAACAAGTAGACAGCAATCCGAGGAGCTGGATCAGCAACCATTTTCAAACTCAGAAGGATGAACAGTAGAATAATCAAAACAACTGACAGCACTGGCAGTTAAAGGATGCCTATTCGCCATGGTAACACTCCAGAATTCTCAGTCTCATGCTCAGATTCTACCATTGCATAACAAGTGATATGGCAACTATCCTTCATGTGTTTTAATATCTACGTATGAGCCGCAGTCAAGTGCTCCTGTTTCATTTATTATGAAGCTGTAGAACTGTGGAAGCGTTAGGTTGAATATTAAGTAAGTGGTAGGCCTATGGCATAGATGTACACGGTGAAGGAGAAATTGAACAATATAAACCAAGGAAAGTTCAACAGCCCATATTTAAATACAAACTATGTTTATTTCATTACACATTTTATGTAAACATATGTTTAAAGGATACATATATATTATTATACACTAAATACGTAAAGATTCTGGATATAATCCGTGAATAACCCATCAGAAAGTCTCCTTACTGTAGCTGAGGGACGATGCCGGAGCTTTCTGAACTAGGGGTTGCCGGGGTGACAGGGGTCATAGGGGTCACTGGTGTTTGATAGAGGGGAGTGTTGCCTGGTAACGCCGTGGTCGTCGAGCCTGGCGCCTGCGAGTGGAAGAGCTGGGGCGTCTGACCCGAAACCCCAGAAAGACCTGGTTTGGTTGAAACACATAAAGCATTGTCAGACACAGAGTACACAAGACACAAAGATAAAAGTAAGCATATTTGCAACACATTAAAAAGTTTATGCAGTCTAGGTCAGTGAGAGGACTGACTAAACATGAAGAGAGCCCTAATAAAAACAACAGTTGGAAGTCATTGGGGGGTGGAAAGGCACATTTTGTATTAGTACTTTCAAACTACATTTTATATTTCATTGTTTTAAAAAACCTCGACAGCATCTATGACAGCAACAGAGTCCCGACCTGCGTTAGCCTGCTGAGCCGAAGCTTGCTGCTGCTGCCTCTGCTGCTCCTCCAGCAGAGAGAGACTGTTGGTGTTCTGGACGGGCTGCGGGGTCAGACCTGACCCGTAAGGCATCATAGGGCTGAAGATAGGTATGCCTGGAGTCATGGCACTCTATGCAGTGAGAAACGATTCACATAGGTTACAGAGGGAACTGTATAATAGAGAAATTCTTACACAGAATTGTCTTAAACAGAGAAGACAAATGGTCAATCCCCCCCGGAAGTTGCGTACAGATGAGGATATGATGTTTAGATTAAATAGTACAATTGTATGGTGGAAAAGCAGAGGCTAGCCCCAGAATAACAGCTCCTAGTATAACACTTGATTTTATGTAAGGTAAGGTTACCTGTGGGGAGGCAAGCCCCTGGAAGGGTGGAATACTATTGTTCTGATCCATCGCCTTCTTGGAAAGCAGCCACGGGCTTTAAAACACGGTATAATAAGAACACCCGATGCTAGTTTTACTCTGACAAAATCCTTTCAAAATTGAAAGTCATGCGCTGGAATTTGTGGATGTGTCCACTGCAGGTGCCTTCAAATATATCTCCAAATAGCGTTGCCTGCAACAGATAACAACGTCAGTAAATACATTGAAAAAACTTCCAAACATTTAGACATTTTGAAATTATTATACACAAATTGAAAGCAGCCTACGAATTAAAAACGTCAAGCAGTGGCGCGCAAAAGTAAAGCTTACTTGACAGCTAGCTACTTGCAGCTTAGCTCCACCGTTCGCACTTCAGTTTTTACCGACAATATATAAATGCAAGTCACACATGACACTATCGGTTATTTATATCAATGCTTCGTTCGTGTTCTGTTAACATTAGCCCCAAACAAAATAAAGTAGCTAGAAAACGCAACAGCAGACTTCACATTGCTAACGCTATGTAACATCACCATGCTAGCAGCGCCAGCGTACGTTCGTTTGCGAGAAGCTACTTAATGGTAGTTTGGATAGGACCCGTGCAGTAATCATTACAATGGAGCACTCCCTTTCGTAAAGTAATGCATACGAAATTATATATCTTATAGTCTACAGTGGTATGCAAGAACTTGAAACGAAATTAGGCTTACCTTTCAACTTTAACTTTGTCACACAAAAAAAGAAACATTAAAAACGCTTCATGTTCAGGCGCTGCTGTGTTCACAAGAGCTTCTTCCGGGTTAATAAAGTGTATATTCCGGTAGAGTCAAAGTTCATCAAACTGACTCACTGAGCAGCACGAAAATGCGACTAGTGTGCTGGTCCAATCAAAAAACAAAAACTAAAAGATTTATAAATCAGAAAGTGTTTTCATCGGTAAATCGTATAAATAGTAGTACATATTTCAGATCAATTAGCTACCGCCGTAAAACTAGACCAATGAATCACATATTGGTACAGAAATTTATTTTAGATTTATTACTTCGACCAGCGTGCCAGTTCCCCTTATTCTGTAGTTGGCTTAATAGCTATATACCAAGGGTCTACCTTGTTCTGAAAGGGAAAAGTAAGCTGGTCTAGAAATATGCAAATTATGGGAACTAGACTTTGGCATGCATCCTCATTTATTCCCGCAATTATAAATGTGCAGTATACACACTGTAATACATAGAAACTCAATGCTTGCCGCACTAAACTATTTTACTAAATATAGATTTAATATGTCGACTTAAGGAACTAAAACATTCATTTGAAAAAAAAATTGATAATGCAAGAAATCATCAGATTACAGAGAACATATTTTTTATTCTTCAGTAAGAATGTAAAAAGAACAGCAGGGGGTTTCCAAAAAATAAGAATGAAAAATCCTAACAAAATCTTAGACAAGGCAAAGAAGCAGAGATGGAAAGAAAAGACAAAACAATGTCCTTTTTTCTTCTTCTTCAGTCCTTCCTAAGTGCGACTGTCTCCTCCTTCATGCCTTCTTTGGTGACGATGCAGATTTTGAGGGCGTCACCGGTGTAGACGTCTCGCTCGGCAGCTGAGATGAACACGTCTTTCACCAGCTGGACAGCCTTGTCCTTCGTCAGAGGGACATGCTGTACGTTCTCCATGTTCTTAAAGCCAATCTGAAGGCACAGAGAGACAGAGGGAGAGAGAGAGAGACAGAGAGAGAGAAGGTGTTTAGGAGATGAACAGTTCGGTTGCAGCCAAACTTTGAAGAAAGCAGTTTTTTCAATGTTACTTCACAGATTGATTTTATAGTGGTTTGCACTTTAGGAAAAGTGTCAGTACCTGGTTGTCTAGCAAAGGCTGGAGCATGGCACTGGCTGATCCTCCAGCCTTGTAGGTATCTCTCTGGTAGGACCCTACAGGGTCAAAACTGTACACAGCTCCCCGACCTACAGGGCACAACAACACACAGGCAAAGGGCCTGTAAACAAATGCAGACATTCTAACAAAACAACATGCTAATGCATAGACATATCCCTTGGTCCAACAAAACAACAACACACAGGAAAACAGCTTGTAAAACCAATAGACACCCACCTTGGTTTAACAAAACAACAGCACACAGCATGTAAACCCTGTTCTGTCTATAGCTATAACTCTGGTCTGACGTCACAGGAATACAACATAAAACATGCCAAGTGTAATAATAATAATAATAATAATAATAATAATAATAATAGACATATTAAGTGTTCATTTGTGTTTCACAGCCCCACCTTCCTCATCCAGGCCTCCAATGATGTTATAGACGTAGTAAGGGAAAAACCTCCTTCCGTACAAAATGGTGGATAACATGGCAGCGATAGCTCCACTCGTCATGGTCTTGTTGTTGGAGTGCTTGTACATCTACAGGATCCATTCAATGAGAGACTTTATGTAAATTAATCATTATTCATTCAAAAACATATTCATTAAAAAAAATTTGCTGCACATGTAAGACTATAGAAATAAGATGAAAAAAATATATAAAACCTTTAAAAAAATACAAATATTATATTGCACTCTGCAACATAAAAGAATCCTATTTAAAGTCAGGATCAGCTACTTTTACATGGTTTCCAATGTATTCATTATTGTATTTGTATTGTTTTTTTAAGAAAACACCCATGCTGTTGGCAATTGTTTAGGTCACTCGATTTCTAAATAGAACCAACCTGCTCCAAAGTAAACGAAACTTATACAATGAAAAAGTTATGTTTAGCCGTCACCAAATCTTAATCCCTGTATTATGGTTTCGGTCTGAATTGGAAAATGTAGAACTTAGTTAAATTTCATCCTTAGCATTTATTAAATGTACATCATTGTGACTAACATACTACTGTGTAATAATGTGGATGGATTGGACCTACCCTATATGTAATGAATCAAAACAGTAAAAAAAAAAAAGTAAATTCATGGATTATAGTAACAAAATCCTAGCAGACACAGTAGTTTTTTGTTAAGGAAAAAATAGAGAGTGAAAATAAAACTGGGCAGAACTCACTTTTAATCTTGCATCAATGATTTTGGTTAGAGTCAGGCAGTCACCATGGAAACCACTGCAGCCAATCACAGTTGTGTCTGTCCTGTGAGGAGAGAACAGAGGAATATGGGTCAGGAAAAACATTTTCTTCACTACGACCATTAAATAAACCAATGTCTTTGCAATCAAATGATAGTTATTGATTGACATTTCTATCTTAACTCATCAGCCTTAAGGTCAAGGAATAGCAAATAACGTTTTAATCTAGTTTTAGCTGAGTCACACTTAAGAGTTTTAAAATCCCTTTCTGTATGTTAATAAACCAATGCATATAGAAATTAGAGATATGCACAGTACTACAGGCCTACTTCATTCAAATGCATAAGATGGACAACTGTTGCTTGTTTTACTGTTCACCCTTCTTACGTCATATCTATTGCAGATTTTGAGAGCCATGAAGCTGGAGACGTCGTTGGTCAACTATTCTAGTAGCACTAATGTAACACGGATTAAACTATGAAAGTACATGAGGACAAGACCTTTTGTATATAGAACTCAAGCTACAGCAAGCGATCGTAAATTGACTAGATTAAGGACATTTCCTTATCTATTCTCAGGGTTAGGTTTAGATGGTCCCCATGCGTTTAAGATTCATCCTAACGGGTTAAATTGTCATCTCTGGCTATACATCCTATATTATGGTAATGTCAGAAAGTGAATCAAATACACGTACAGCTTGTAGCATTTAGGAGAGTCGCGACTGTGAATCGAGTAGCCTTCACTTAGACGGGTGTCAGAGGCCACGATAGCGAAGTCCTCACCGGCAACCGCAAGCACTGTTCTGAAGAAGAAAAACACCGCAATAATAATGAATGTTAGAAAAGCGTATGTGTATAACAAATATGCAAAGCTAAATAAAATGTTGTAATATTTTCTCAAAGCGAAAGCAGATTGTTAGCTTCTTAGCTAGATAACGCTGACTTAGTTAGCGATAGCCGCTACTTTTCCTTACCCTCCATTGAAAGAGTATGGCGAAAATCGGTGTTCTGCTGGACCAGAATAATGGTAGTCTTTCATTTTACCGTTATCCCCGTAACCTTGTGTGGAGAGCATTGTGAGTATAGTCACAAAAACTAAACAATGTTCAGTACTTGGTCATGTAAACTCGCTGTATCACGGCAATATGGCGACTACGGTTCTTCTTCTTCAAGAACATAAGTCGCTGGGGTTGATTCTCAAACTTAGGTAACAACTGTCACCCCCTTGCTGTAGGATTTGTATTTAATTTGGGGGAGTTTGATTTAAGTTTGTTAGTCCCTAGCAAATTGAGAAGCCCGCTGTTTTTCAGTGAAGATCTACCTATACTATTTTTTTGAATACCATAATTAGTGGATTATGTATAAAATAATAAACAAAACATACAATCGGTCTAAATTCTAATGCACATAGGCCTACATGTATACTAGTCAAAGCAAATCTGCATTCCCATAAAATCAAATTGAGCCTGTCTGTTTTACATGCTGAATAGGCTTTAGTAATTATGCAACAAAAAAACCTCAATACTAATAGTTGTGTATGTCACTTAAAACGAATAATGCACTGCTGCTTTCATAAACACCACCCGCTGTAACGCAACGTTACACAAAACAAATGCAACCGTTTTACACAGCAGCCTGTGAACGTGCGCAGTGGTAAGCCCCTAGCCAGCGCACCATTAGCTAACCTTAGCTGAACATGGCTACCGTGCTCCCCGCCAGACCGTGCGATAGCAACCCTGCAACACCAGGCGCTCAATCGTTAAAGGTATATTTAAAATGTAAAGTTAGATACAGACGTTTGTGTGCAGAACTAGTTTACTTAATGTCTGGCTAACTACTTAACGTTTGCTGGCCAATGATGTTGGGACTCAATTTGCAACGCCAACGGTCAGTGCTAACAGCAGCAAAACGTTGATCGCTAGTGATTATAGTCCTTTGTTGCTTTGAACTAACGCAAGCATGTGGCTCAAACCTTACACTGTTTACTATACGGAAATTATGTAACTTTGCTGTTTCATTTGATTAGTGTGCCCTTTTTAATATGACACCATTTACATGCAACTATTAGTTAGTCATCGTGTTTGTACAACCAACGTTAGCGAGCTGTCTTTTGGTGTTGACATGATGGATGTGCATTATCCTAAATTGTGTCCTTTTCTAGGATGATATTATTGAGGAGGTGTCAAACGACGGGAGCCAAGCTCCCAAAAGGATGCGCATGGGCTCAGGGGACAGCTCGCGGAGCTGTGACACATCCAGTCAAGAGCCCGGGTGAACTTCTAAATTCTCTTGTGATTGTTACGAATCATATATTTAGTTAGACAAGTGCATTTTCAGCAATTAATTTTGTGGAAAGCCTTGGCGCGTCCTTTATTAAGTTTAAATTACCATCTTCTCTCCCAGGTCCACAACCTACTTTCCAGCAGAGAACTTGACTGAGTACAAGTGGCCTGCAGACGAAACGGGAGACTACTATATGCTGCAGGAACAAGTCAGCGAGTACCTGGGAGTAACCTCTTTCAAACGGAAGTATCCAGGTAGACTAGACAGCATGATCTCTGGCTTACTATTATTTGATTGTTCCATACCTTTAAGAGCTTGAAAACCATTGTGCTTTTGCTTTTCAGCAGTTAATGTTTTTAAATCGCTTTGTAACATTAATAAGAGAAGGACTTTACAAATTAAGGTTTAAGTTAATATTATTATTGTCATTATTATTGTGTAGCAGAGAGTTACAGCCAAAGACTCCTGACAAGTGCTTCAAAGTCCTCATCCTAACTACACTACAGTATTGCTATTCTAGTGATCATCACTCTCTCCTGGTGTGGAAAGCTTGGTTATAGAGCCTATCTATAATGCACAGTTGTTGGCTTGTTGTTTCTCTGTTCAACTGTAGATCTCGAGAGAAGAGACCTATCACACAAGGAGAAGCTCCACCTCAGAGAACAGAACGTCATCACGGAGACCCAGTGCACCCTGGGTAATACATGCTGGACTGGAACCTAGATCATTAATTAACAGTTTGACGCGCTGGTATTCATTGTAAATACAGTATGTCATTCGTATGTGTGTGTGTGTGTGTGTGTGTGTGTGTGTCAGGTCTGACAGCGCTGCGCAGCGATGAGGTTATTGACCTGATGATAAAAGAGTATCCCGCCAAACACGCTGAATACTCCATCATTCTGCAGGAGAGGGAACGTCAGAGGATCGCCAAAGAGTACTCTGTAAGCACTCTTGAGTGTTCCGCGTATGTTTCAATACACACACACACTCTATTAAGATATTTTCTTTTCCTATAATGTCAAAAATCAAGTTGATTTGATGTTTTGGGAGCTTTAAATTTGGTCGTTTGTCTCGATTTAGTCATTAGGAGAATGTTTATTTTAGCTTTGTTTAAGTTGGCTTGGGTCATTTCAATTTCGCTCAGGTTTGATTTGATTATTTGAGTTTGTCTCGGTTCAGTTTGGCCAGGCTCAGTGTTGCCCAGTTCCATTGAGTTTATCTGTATTAAAGTTTAGAGCACTTTGGCCCGGTTTCCCGTACAGGGATTAAGCATAGTTCTAGACTAAATCTCACTGTCAATGGAGATTCTCCATTGAAAATGTTTTTTAGTCTAGGACTTTGCTTAATCCCTGTATGCGAAACCAGGCCTTTAAATTTGACAATGCAATGTAAACTGACACCTGAAAATCTACCCTCTCCACCTCTCTCTTTACCTCCGTCTCCACCTCCTCTTCCTCCTCCCAACAGCAAATGCAGCAGAAGCCCCAGAAGGTGGAGGCCAGTAAAGTCCCAGAGTACATCAAGAAGGCTGCCAAAAAGGCTGCCGAGTTCAACAGCAACTTCAACAGAGAGCGCATGGAGGAGAGGAGGGCCTACTTTGACCTGCAGACTCATGTAGGTCCATTGCCTTAGACATGTGCTGTGCATGAGTTTTAGGCAGAGGATGCTGTTTTGAAGGCAAAAGGTGGTCACTCCAAATATTGATTTGGTGTATATTTTTTTTCACTCTTTTTATTTATTGATGAAAAAATCTACAATTTAACTTTTCTATTTTTTGGAAAACATTCTTACTTTAAAGCATTTTTCTCCACACCTGCCTAAAGCTTTTGTACAGTACTGTTTAGGGATGGGCACAGTTATTCGATTATTCAAAATAATGTAGGTATTCGAATGTAGCTGCAGTTATTTATTAATATTTTTACCTAAAGTAAATTTTAATATTATTCATTAGCTATTTTGATGCCATTGAAATATGTAAAAAGTAGAAAGATAAAGCACAATTGCAATGCATTATATACATTTTCCCTGCCTTCTACATCAAGTAGTTTAAACTTGCAGGCAGCGCACCAACTGAAGGCAGGAGAGCGCTTTATGCTAGTGCGCTGGATCACCGATACAAACATGCGTTTTATATCGCCGACTCTCCGCTCAGAAGAAAGTCTGTCCATGTGTAAGAAATGTTCAGAAATTGGAAAAGGAATAAGTTTGTCTAGCGAAGGCCAGATCACGGAAGCCCTTCATGCTACATTCCAAGTGCGCTATAGCAAAGAAAATAAATAAATGAATTTCATTTTAAAAATAAAGCTAAAAGATTTAAAAAAATGGATTAATGGATTAGCCAAAATATTTTTGATAGAATATTGGAATAGTGATATGGCCTAAAATGCCCGTCTTGTTGCCCTACCACCTCGGATTATTACCTGAGGCCTACCATAGATAGCCCTACCGCCTTGTATAAGGAACCCAGCTCCTAAATTCAGCTGACATTCTTTTTTCCCCCTTGTTTGTCTCTGCTATTGCTACTTATCATAAATATTATCATGATAAAAATTATTGCAAACATAACAAATGCTATTCATTTTTTAGTTAGTCGGTTCGTTGGTGGGTTGTTGCCAGCTGATGCATTTGCATGTTTCAGATTATCCAAGTTCCCCAAGGCAGATACAAAGTGCTAGCTCCAGAACTCACCAAGACGGGCCCCTACCCTGTGGCCCTCATCCCTGGGCAGTTCCAGGACTACTACAAGAGGTACGCTCTCATACTTCCGTTCTTCATGGGAGTATTATTTTAGAATGCAAACGCAGTGGATATTAA
The DNA here is from genome assembly GCA_036023535.2 of Galaxias brevipinnis. Classification (NCBI taxonomy): domain Eukaryota; kingdom Metazoa; phylum Chordata; class Actinopteri; order Galaxiiformes; family Galaxiidae; genus Galaxias; species Galaxias brevipinnis. Next base: position 34,294 of record JAVQIZ010047595.1, read on the forward strand.
TAATACTAATACTAATAATAGTAATAATAATAATAATACAAATGTTATTATTAACTGCATCAACATTATTATTATTATTATTATTATTAATAATAATAATAATAATAATAATAATAATAATAATAATAATAATAATAATAATAATAATATTATTATTATTATTATGACGACCTCTGGTCTCACCACACAGGTATTCCCCCAATGAGCTGCGTTACCTGCCTCTCAACACGGCTTTGTTTGAGCCCCCCCTGGACCCCGAGCTGCCGGCTCTGGACAGCGAACCGGACTCTGACGACCCGGAGGATGGCAAGGACGACGCCAAGAAGACTAAGAACTCCTCCGTTAGTATCCATGGCAATGCGCGTAACCTGTGTTCTGCGTTCTGATGCTTTTTGCTGAATTGGAGGCCTACTGGGAAATCGGTGCCTTGCACAAAGAAGCTGTTGAAAGCTATTTAATGCTGTTTTAGCTCAAATTATATTCTTTATCAAACAAACAAGAACCTTTCAATTGTACTTTTTTAAAATAATTGTTATGTTTTGATGTCATGCACTGTCAATTATTAATAATATTATGTAAAAAATAAATAATGATAATACTATTGATTTACCATTATAGAATTAGGTCAAACAAAAACTGCTGTTTTTATGACTTCTTTTGTTCCCTCCCCAAGCAGGACAGCTCATCCAGCAACATGTCGGAAGGGGAGAACCAGGAGGGGGTAGCGCAGAGCAAAGCCAAGCCCAAGGACAGGACTGGCACACCGGGCAAGAACGGCACCCCGCGCCCCGCCTTACACAAAAACACCCCAGGGTACAAGGTAGAGGACAAAAGCACCTGAACTATCTCTTCAACACCAACTGCACTTTTTTCTAGTCTCCTCCTCCCTCGTTCCCCTCATCCCCCCGTTCTTCTCCCTCCTTTCCCAATCTATACATCCCTCCCCTCTGTTTCTCCTCCAGCTTCCAAAAGCACTTACAACGTAGAGACGGTCCTTTGGTCACACCCTCTTGGTCCCCTGTCCAACAAACACACACACACACCACACTCTGCGTCATCATGGTAGTTGTGTCCCTTTCTCGTAACCCTCCCCTCTCTCTCTCTTAACCCCTCACCAAACCCCACCCTATGTGGGTCCAATACTGTCAAAGTAATGGGCCGGACATCTTCACATCTGACTCTTTATCTAATCCTAAGCAATAATAATAATAATAATATTATATAAAAGGAACACTTACATGATACCCCCCCACCCCCGACCCTTAATTTGCACTTTCTTTTGGTTTGCCTTGAAGACAGCCGTTGTTGTGCAAATGTTGAGCACTTGACTCCTATTCGTTTGAATGTTTGAATATACCTCCTTTGTGCTGCCTTGTCAATAGATACTTCAGAGACAAGTGAGCAGGCGTAATTGGCTGCTAGATTTTATTATTTAAAAAAAAGGAAAAGAAAAAAATAATAGAAAAATATCTTGTTGTTGTTATTGTTATGAAACAGAGTTTATATGCTACTCTTCTCTTTTTGTAGCATGACTATGTAGTTATGGAGGGTTTTTTTTTTTTACTGAAAAAGTCTGTTTTTAAGTGTAAATAGTTAAAAATATATAAATATATATATATATATACTCTGTCATTTAATGCAGTTGTTCTGTACTGTTTGTAATTGTTACCTGATGGGGTTTGACATTATGAATACTGACAGACTCAGATTCTTTATGTGAGCGTTCACACCAACAGACTGGACTGGACTGGACTGTCACTGCACTAGTCTAGCCTGGGCATGACTGGATTAATCCAATGTAACATTAAGATATATAAGAGTAATTTGAACTTCTGGTCCAAAAACTGTTTAGGAGTATATGTAGAACCGGCGTAGTCCGGTTCTGTTTGCATTTGAACGTCCGTTCCCAGTGACTGACCGTGCTAGTCTGAACTGGTCTGGTTTGGCCTTTGCCGCTTGTACTGGACTTATCCAGGGCCAGCTAAGTACTGTTCACTGATGTGAAAAAAGGCTTGCCATCGTCACGGCGATCCTGACTCATGCCTTCTACTTCCTCCATGCGAGTCACTGCTGCTGCAACTGTTGAGGAGTGTGTGTGCGTGCGTGTGTGCGTGCGTGCGTGCGCGCGGGTGGAATAGGCCTAGCCCAGCCCAGTTCTCTTCAGTCTGGTTCCGCAGTGTGAACAGATTCCTCCGTCGTAGATTCTAGAAGCTCTGATGTTTTGTCGAGTTCAGTTTGTTGTTGTTTTCTTTCATACGATAGTTTTTTTTTTAATCATTCCTAGTCGTGTTTTCTCACACCTAGCCACCTTTAGAATGAACACAATTTAGCCAGTCTGCCAGAGCGTCCCTCTCCTTAGAGATGTCTACTGGTCAAATCAAATGTCTTGCATACTAGCCTACCTGTCATCAAATGAATAGCTGGGCTTAAAAACACCACCATTATAATTTGATCTTTAGCCATTTTGTCTTTCTTTTGTTGAACCCAGGCTAGCAAGAAGCATATTTTTTCTAGCCTGCTGCAAACAGTTACTAGTAAGCAAACCTTGTCCTACAGTCCTGTCTCTGATTTGAGTCGTACACAGCTAACAAGTAGCTGATTACACGACTAGAATTGCGTTTTTGATAGAAATGTGTTGTGATAGAATTAGAAATCAACAGATTGTAGAGTCTACTCTGTATGAATTCTGTAGTGTGGGTAGGGGTGGGGAGTGGGGCAACAAAGATGGCCCACTGTGGCTTAGTGGTGTATTAATGAATGTCCTCTGTTTTGGTGTGAGAGGAGAAGCTAAGTCTCTCAGGACAGGTTGATGTAAATCCGGGAACATCTCTAAAAATCCTTTATAAATCCGTTTTCTGTCCTTACTGTTGAAATTATTATACTCCTTTTTTCTTTTTTGTTGGTTTGCCCTCTCTGCGCCTCCCTCTGTCTCCCTCACCTGTTCAAACAAAATTAAATGAGCTCTGACTTTTATAAAGCCCCCTGTTTCTGCCAAAGGAAGGTTTCAACATGAAAGAATCATAGTGTATGACATAACGTGACGCTAGACAGCACAGAATGGATCTGTAGAAGGTCTATTTTGACATGCTGTGGAAACGCACCTCTGTGTAAGCCATTTGATGGGACTGTAAATGGTTTCCAAATGCAGCAGTAGGTTATCTGTCTTTGCACAGGATTAAGGCTTTAGTTGAAATATATATACCTGTATAGGGCGCCAGATGGCCACCAATTTGGTGGCAAATGCCACCAAAAATCTGTCCACTGCTACTGAAAGAAATATATTGGTGTGAGTGCTGCCACTTGATTTTTGTTGGTGTTTTTTTTTTATAATAATAATAATAATAATGATAATGATAATAAAATCCTAAAGTCATATTTTAGTTATACAGTTGGCCAATTTTTTTATTAATATTTATTATCCTCCTTTGAACTACCCACTGGCAGCATTTCTTTCTGTTTCTTGCGCAGAATAGTATTACCTTAATACCGTAAATAAAACTTTACATTGATTTTGCGGACCTCAAAAAAAGCTGCCACTGGTTTTTGTGCTACCGCCACTAACTGAACAACTTAGTTGCGGCACTGCCACCAGTGTAAAATGTTAGTCTGGAGCCCTGTTGTGTGTATATAGCCTTTTATACTATAGTTGTATTAAGTGATGGCTTGATTGGAAAAAATATATATATTTGTCATCCCTGGCCTATGGACTAGCGTTGGATGATATGTAAATGTTGGCCAACCAATAGAGGGCGCATAAGTGTCTTACTGCCGTTTGAACTGCCTGACCTGCCCACAGATGTGTCACAGTGTAATTTTAAAAATTTGCATAAATGACGGGCTCCTTCTTATTGAAACACTCCTTGGCATCTCCTTTTACTTCTTTCTCTTCTTGAGTGCTCTACTTCCTTTGAATCTGGTGGTGTGTGTGTGTGGGGGGGGGGGCGCTGTCAGAAGGGGTGTGATATTGGTTCATATTCAGTAACAGGACAGTTTTAATAATTTTAAATAAAAACTTTTTTTTTTTTTAAAACAACAGTTTGGAAAGAGATGTTGTTATTATA